>PVKH010016226.1:0-15808 GCA_004027955.1 Chaetophractus vellerosus
AAAATGACCAGTCTTATTCTCAGCCCTAAAGTGGGGTGGGACATAGAAGAATAATTACCCTCCACTGAAAAGGTAGCAGCTGTTGTTGTGTCCTTGAAGGAGAGCTATTAGGGGAGATGACCTAAGGTCAAGAAAGGACTAGATGGAAGGCTGTCCTGTATCTGGGTGAGAAAAGATAATGGTCTTCTGAACTACCCACAGCAATGAGAATGCAAAGAAGCAAATACCTGTATGTTCTAAAGATACAAAGGAGATAAACTGCTTTGGTAACTGATTAAATGTGAGGAATAAAAAAGTAAGAAGAATAAAGATGTCTTTCAGAATTCTGTTTTGGGGAAATGGGTGTATAAGTGATTGTTTCACTAAGAAATAATCTCCCTAAAGGTAGAGACCTTGTGTCTTATTCTCTGCTCTATTACTAGAGACTAAACAGTATCTGGAACAGAGAAGGCTCTCCAAAAATAGTTGTTAAATTAATGAATTAGAAAGAACAAAGCTTCACAAACAAGCTTGACAAGGAAAACTCTTATAAACCAATGTAACAAATAGCACAAAAGTCACTGTGGTTCTGGTTAAATTCACTTTCAATTTATTAAGTGAATTAAAATGGAAAAAAAAGAGAGAGAAAATCGGACGAGCCCAGGCACGACTCAGCTAGGCCACTAGGCTATGAAAACATGAAACCAAGAGCGTAGCTCCAGCTCTGCCCACTGCGAGGACGAACTGATTTAAAAGGGGTCAATCTACGGACAAGGCTGGGAGTGCGCAAGCGCGTAGATCGCGGCTGCCAAGGCGCCTTTTAAACGTGCCCGGAAGTGACGCCTATCATGCAGAGACGGATTCAGGAAGATCTGAGCGAATCGCGTAGGTGAGCGGTGCGGGGTGCTGTGGTCGTGCAGCCGCTATGAGCTGCACCATCGAGAAGATCCTGACAGATGCCAAGACACTGCTGGAGAGGCTGCGGGAGCACGATGCGGCCGCCGAATCACTGGTGGATCAGTCCGCGGCGCTGCACCGGCGGGTGGCAGCTATGCGTGAGGCTGGGGCAGCGCTTCCGGACCAGGTCAGGCAGAGGATGCGGGTCCTGCCCTCGGGTTCCGGACACTGGAAGGGTGGAGGGCTAGGAAAAGCGGGAACTCGGCCTGGAATTTATTCCTCCTCTCAGAGGGTCGGGGAGAGACTTCCGCCGAGTCGGGGCTGAGAATGCTCTCATCGTCCTCTGGCTCCTGCCTCTTCAGTTGCATCTGCCCCTGTTTTCGGCGCACTTAGTCTGTCTATCTCTGTCCAGTGTCAAGAGGATGCATCCGATATGAAGGACGTGTCCAAATACAAACCTCACATTCTGCTGTCCCAAGAGAACACACAGATTAGAGACCTGCAGCAGGAAAACAGAGGTTAGTCAGGCATTTTTGTGTAGTTACGACTTTTTTCATATCCAGCAACAGTTCAAAACTTTTGCAGAAATGCCTTACCTGTTCACAAAAGTGCACATCCTATATATATTTTTCCAGATCAGTACTTTTAATAATAGATTTATCCCGTGCAGGTCCAGTAACAATAAAGTTTGTTAGATTACACTTTTCAAAGTCATCTGACTGATTTTTTATGTATAGGCGGCTCAGCAAAGAGGTGCCTAATAGCGTTGAATTCTTGCATGACTTATTTAGGCACCTGAGCTAATATTTAAATACTAATTGAAATATACATTAATATTAAAATTGAAGTTTTATGTTCTTTGGCAAGGTGGAAGAAGAAAATTTATCTTGTTATATATTCTTAGCCTTAATGAGTACATTATTAATGGTCGTAGTTTTAATAGTTTGTCTATCAGTTTACAGAAGGCTTTCACACATATCATCACATTGTGTTCTTGCTCTTCAAATTTGAGGTAGGAAAGCCAGGTATTTATTATTACAAGATTGCACATGAGAAATAGGGTCAGAAATGTTAAATGGTTGCCTGAGATTATTAAACTAGTAAGTCACAAAACTGAACTCAAACTCATGCCTTCTGATTCCACATCCTGTGTTGTTTCTACTAGACTTTGCTGTCTAGAAGTTATTTTTCACACACAACTTAGCTGTTCAGTTTTGTGGACTTAAACATTGATTTACAACTTTGGATTCACAATATCTTATGGGTTGTCATAAAATTGCAACTATTAAGAGTTTGGCCTTGGGAGTTCTCTCTCAGACATCACTGCCAAGTTATTTTATTGTTTGATAGAGCTATGGGTTTCCTTGGAAGAACACCAAGATGCCTTAGAACTCATCATGAGCAAGTACCGGAAACAGATGTTACAGTTAATGGTTGCTAAGAAAGCAGTGGATGCTGAACCAGTCCTGAAAGCTCACCAGTCCCACTCTGCAGTAAGAAACTTCGATGAATAAATTCTAAATGAACTAAATTGAAACCTGGAAATTGGTTTACATTTTGTGCTTGTTTTCAAAGAAAACATAGTCTTGTTTTCCATTTGTGTTTTGCTATGACCTTGAAAAGATAATTAGAAGGAAGGGGATGGGAGGCAGCTTAGGTCCTTTTATTTGAGTGGGACAAAGGTTCCCCTGCCTTAAGATCTCCTTTCCCTGAAAGATGTTAATGAATACTTAGCTCTTCCAGCAAACACAATGCCATTTAGCACTGAGGGTGCTCAGTGAAAACTTGGTTGAATATTACTTATACAATTCATGAAACTAAGCTCCTTGATTGTAAGGAACATGAATTTACCTTTTATCTCTAGCATAATCCCTGACACATAACAGGCAGTCAAAACCTTCATTAAGCTGAACTACATAGCATCGTACAAGGTTTTACGAGAGAGTAGTATTGTGTAAATATACATAGTTTCTATACTTAGAATATCTAAGATTTAACTGGAGAGACTCAGGAATTGTTCTTATACTTGTAGATTGTTTTATAATTGTCATGGTATATTCACATGTCCTAGATTATTTAATCTTGCATTAACAGATGGTAGCCTCATTATCTGCACAAGGTTAAGTTTCATCTTAGATTCCACTGAAAGCATTTTACTGACTTAACAAAAGTCTTAGGGAACAGGGATATATGAATTTAAATATATGAATGTCTTTCATCTGAAAGAGGAAAATAAATTTCCTCTGGTCTAGAGGAGAAACCTGGGACCAATTCATTGAGCCTTGAATAAGACAGAGTTTAGCTAATACAGAAAAACTTTCCAAGATGTTGAAAGATGGAACACAGCACTCTGGAATGTGGTAAGCTTCCTATCAAGAAAAGTGTTCAAATTTAGGTTAAACAGCCACTTAGAGCAATTGACCAACATCCAATGGGTGGTTAGATTAGAACTGATCTTTTGAAAACAAGAATTTGTGAATATCACAAGGCTACTTTATTATGGCTTTATCCCTGAGGACTCAGATTAGAGTGAATTCCAGTATAACACCTGTAGCATAGATTAAATGAACTTTTAAAAATCATAATGTATACTTGTCCATCACAAACTTCACATCTGTAGAAAAGTTTACTTTTTCACCTTTTTTTTTCTTATCTTCACAGGAAATTGAGAGTCAGATTGACAGAATCTGTGAAATGGGAGAAGTGATGAGGAAAGCTGTTCAGGTAGATGATGACCAGTTTTGTAAGATTCAGGAAAAACTAGCTCAATTAGAGGTAAGATTGTTGCTCTTTTAGGTTCACAATATTTCAGGGAGTTTTCATAGAGTCTGGAAGCTATGTCCTTACCTTGATAAGGGCAATATATTGAGCTTTTATGTGTGCTCATGATTTACAATTAAAATTCCTCTTCCATCACCTTTTCAAGAAAGGAAATCTAAGCAGCAAACAATGAAAATACCAACTATGAAGTGGCCAGAAATTCAGTTATATTGGGAAGATGGAAAGAAGGAAAGGGACAGGTTACATGTGAGCCCAAATCCCTTATATATAATAGGAAATCAATAGATACTGTCTAAAATTGATGATCAGGAGATAGCAGTACAGCCATGTTATTTAGAATTATGGAAGTAAATACCAAAAGAAATAGGTGAAAATGTTAAAAGTAGTTGCCTTTGGGGAACAAAGCCAAAGGACTGCAGTTTGTTTTATAAGCCTTATTGTTCTTCTTAATATTTTAAAAGCTATTTATGTGTAATATGTTGATTAAAATAGAATACATTACAAACAAAGCCCTGGTGTAATCACTCTTAATTTGAGAGAACCTACTGCTAGTCCTGGAAAACATACTGGGTGTTAGCATGCCCATAAAAGCATTAAGGAAAAATATTTCAGTAGATGATTTAAATGCTGCTTATTACAAGGTGCTATCATGGGCCGTTCAAGAAATACTGAAGAGAAAAGAACTCAGAGTCTAATGGAAGGAATAAGACTAGCACTTAAGTTAATAGGAAATGGTATCTAAGTGCCAGGAGAGAGATATAATGTAACTGAGGAAAGTGCTTCACATGGTAGATGATATATTGAACCACAGGCTGTGATCTCTTGATGAAGCCTGAAAATGCTATGGTTTACCAAATTTCCGGCAGAGAAAATAAGGATGAAGAATGCAAGTTCCTTATCTGGAGATCAAAGGGAATGGCAAGGTCCCAGGTAGGAATTAATAATTAATTAAATGGTAGAACAGCCTTGCCTGTGCTATCCCTGATTTACCTCAGTTATGGAAACAGTCCTATGGAAATGAGGGACATGTTTCCCTTCATATTGTAAGTGAGGAAGCTTTGGATTCAGACCCCAGCAACACCATATTTGAGTTAAGTACATATGGTCAAGTTTGTTTTTTTTTTTAATATTGTAAGCCCTAGTGCCCTCCTCTTAAATAGAATGTGAACGTAGGCAATGATACCTGTCTTGCAGATTGTTGTGAGATGACATAATTAAGGCATCCACACAGTGCTTGTCTATGTGCTCAGTGAGTAGTTTCTTCTCCCCCTTTACTTCCATTCTCCAAAACTTTAGGACATCTAGGAGAGAAGACAGAGCAGAGTGAAGAGATCATTAGGAATTTAAAACACAGAAGAAACCACAGTAAATCTGTGGGAACTGTGAAAAGTATGACAAGCAGTGAATTCCTCAAATGGAAAGGGACCTTGTTTTATTCATCTTTGAAGACCTTACACTTGACATTTAGAAATTACTCATACTTACATGAATAAGTAGTATTTTAGGAAATCTAAAAATACCTGAAATTAACTTATACTTTTTTTCCCCCCCAGCTTGAAAATAAGGAACTTCGAGAATTATTATCCATCAGCAGTGAGTCTCTTCAGGTCAGGAAGGAAGATTTAATGGACACTGTGTCCCAAGCTATCAAATAACTCAACTTCTGAATGATGGCTGGAGATTGTCTTATCAAGGAAGGTTTTGCCTCAGATATTAGTATTATTAAAGGTACCAGATGGCAGTTTATAATTTCCAGTCAGTATCAGCTGTCCACAACAATTTTCTAGTGTGTTAGTGAGAATAATACTGAATCTCACTATCCTTTTCTCCAAGAGAGTTCTTTTTCATTTCTGAGACTTCCAACAAGCTGTGTTCTCAGTTCATTTTTGTTTTTTCACATCTCTGAAATTTAAAGCATTTCATTAGAAGTCAGCTATTTTATTTTATATGTAATTGTAAAATGAAATTCTAAAGAATTTTTAAAAGAAATGTCTAACTTTCTAAATTTATTTGGCATAAATCTACATTTTTTTTCCATTTGACAAAAGTAATACAATTCCACATAATTAGATCAGGAATTGTAAGATCATTCACCCTCTCTGCAAATTTTACGTCTCTCTGGTGCTAAGAGTTGGCACTTTGTAGCCTGGTATAATAACTCTTAATTTGAGAGAACCTACTGCTAGTCCCAGAAAACATACTTGAAAATAAGTCAACTCTTTTTTTTCCTAGTGGTAGTATTGTAATATTGTTAAAAAAAAAGGCTGAGAAACTTGTCCTTATGTGTATGTGTGTGCACACGTGTCTTAGTTCAAATATTTAAAAGTAGCATTTATTTATTATATTAAAATAATAAGTAGTCAATTTTTCTGTCTTGTCCTACTAGGAAATCTTCAACTTAGGTAGTTCACCCTGTGCAAAGAGCACATAATAGATTTATTCACGTTAGTTCTTAGATAATATATAACTTCCATGTTATAGTTACGTATCACTTAATTAGACCTCTCTCATTACTAGCACTAGTAGTTGGCTTTCTTTATCTATTTTTCACAAGGAAACAACGTTTTATCACCTAATGAGTTACTTTAGTCAAAATGCTGTGTAGATAACAACAAAGCAATGTTGAGATTCAAATGCTGGGAGGTCAACTAGGCTCATGCATCAACTCATTCCGATGTCCCAGTTTACTCATATTTCAAATTCACAAATTACTTCATGTTATACTATCTATTTAGGCTTGCCCACAAATAGTTGAAATAATGAATGCTATAAACTTGTATTTTCCAGTAACACTAAGCACCATATGCATGGGAGAGATACAGTATTAGAGTTTTTTGTTAGTGCTTTATGTGATGTTAAATTTCTTCTGTATAGCCATAAAGAATTAATTCCAACTGAAAAAAATGAAATCTTTCCAAGATGTCCTAAAAGCCTTTGATCCTAATAATACCAATGGACTTTTCCTAGAGTAGTGGGCCTTAAAGAATAGGTACATGTCATCTGGTCTCACAAGTTTTTATTCAATGTCCTGCTTAGAATTGAACTGAAAAGTACTTCCACCCCAAAGTCTGCACATTTTTATTTCATTTCCCAAGAACAAGGAAACTTTTAGTCCAGCCATTTGTCTTGAAATACACCTTAAAGTTCTTTACATCTCAGGTCTCATGGTAAATCTATATGTTAACTTTCCCCCCTTGGAATTCAAAAGCTTGAGGTATGAATCTAACAGTAATATTTTAGGGCTTTCAGCTCCCTACGTAATATAAATTCTGGCTGGTGTTAATGCTTTGAAGATAATATATAGTTAGAAATTTTAATGGGAGGGGCAAATACTTTTGACTTTGCTATGAGTGGACATTAAATTTGCTGTTGTAGTAGATGAAGTAACTTGACTGATTTGCAAACTCTTACTACACAATTTTTTTTTTTAAAGATTTATTTTTTATCCATTTATACATCCCCTCCTTGCTGCTTGTTCTTGCTGTGTTCATTGCTTTTGCATTCTTCTGTGTCTGCCTGTCTCCCCCTGCTGCGGCATCCCGCCGAGTCAGCTCACCATGCGGTGGCTTGCCCTGCCCACGGCGGCTTGCCCTCTCGAGGAGGCCCCGGAACCGAACTCAGGGCCTCCCATGTGGTAAACCAGGGCTTTACCAATTGAGCCACAGCTGGTTCCCAAAATTATCTTTTCTAATAAAACCTTATTTGGAGATGGGCTAATTTTACTCAGTAATGAGTCTAATTATTAGTAAGTGCAGAGTTATTTCCCATAAATATAGCAACCTTGTCAAGTAGTCACGACAGTTTTCATAAATTTTTAATTAGCACAATGTATTCAGTAGTATAACTGTACAAATAGTTGTTGCTGAAATGGTTTTAGAGGTTTTCTCAATTCATGATTACAAATCATAAATTATAAAATAAAAACTGGGTTTGAAAGTGTTTTGAAAAATGTTTAAATATGTCTATATTTTTCTTTATTGCTTTGACTTATATTAATACCTTATGTATAATTTGATTTTGTTGTCTCTCAAAATGTGGTTCACTGACCTACTGAAATAGAAATTTTGGGGGTGCGGTCCAGGAATTTGTATTTTAATAAGCATCCCAGGGTAATTCCTAAGGACACTAATATGAAAATATCTAGCCTACTATGTGCCAGGAACTTCATTAGGAGTTATGAATAGGAAAATGAAAAAAGGCATTGATGCTGTTTTCAAAGAAAAGTTGGTAGGAGAGACAAACAAGTATGCATGTAATTACAATGTAGTGTGATAAATCCATAGGATACAGAGGGGAGTCTATCTAAACTTGAGAATCTAATAAAGATAATAAATGGGCAAGAGAACTAGGAAAGCTTGGTGTCACACAAGCAAAGGATGGATGGTATTGCCAATAATGGCTACCATTTATTGAGTGCTTTACTATGTACTAGTTACTCTCCATTTCAACCATATACCTCAGATATTCAGGCACAAGGAGGTTATGTTATTTGTCCAAACTGGAAACAAGATTTAAACCCAGGCAAATTATTAAACACATTCTTAACCACTAAGTTATGCTGCCTTCAAATACCAAATATTGCTCAGAGTTCGATTCTTGATTAACAAAATCTATTTTTATTGACAGTGCAAAAGAAATGCCATAGCCCATATATTAAAAAAGTATCATGCATGCAATGAATGGGGTCTTAACTAATGAGATGTAACTGTTATCTGTTTTCTAGAATGAAGTAGCTGAGAGTATGTGTGTGGACAACTGAAAGGAACAATGCCTAAATCAGTAGTCCTTACTACATACAGGAAAGGGTGCAGTTCTGTCTTTCCGATCTGCTTTCTTAGCATGTTGGCTTTCATCCCTCATGCCATTTTGTGGCCACAAGAAAGTTGCTGCTGTGATGGATGTCATGTCCATGTCTAAGGCAGGAAAAAACTGGACAATGGACTGTGCCAGCTATATATATTCCCTTTTACCAGAAAAAGCAAAGCTTTCCCAGAAATTCTAAACAGTTTTCCCCTTGTCCTATTTGTCTGACCAGTCACACGAACACTTCTAACTGCAAAAGAGGCTGGCCCCAAATAAAACCAGTATTGTTAGCAAAGAGGAAGAAATATTGACAAAGCAATTAATAGTATCTGGCACAAGTTCTTTTACATTGAATACTTGCATTGTCTTGAGTGAAAACATGTTTTAAACAAGTGCTATTAGCTGAAGGAGTATATTGAGGTGATGTAGCCAAGAGAATGAACTGTGGCAGACATCTCTCTTCTTTTTTTCTTTTTTCTTTTTTTGAGCTGCCCAGTACCCAAATTCCCATCCTCTGTTTTGTCTGTTTAGGGAATCCCTCACCTTATGAGGCAGAGCCTTCCTCCATCCTAAGGAATGTGGAAAGGTCCCAATACCTGTTTTCCCAACCTTTGTAGATAGGGAAGATGTATCTGCCTTAAACTTTAAAGTAGCGGTACATAGAGGCAGGGAGTCATGTAGACTCCTCTGAGAGGAGATGGCAGTCAACAGCATGGCTGGAACATCCAGCTCCATAGAAGCAGCAATAGTGGTTCAAGTAACATCCACTATCCAGTGTCAGCAAGGTCAGTGGTTTAAGCTGCACTGTCTGCCTGACAGTGGGGCCTTCACTTAAGCAATTCGCTGACATTATTAGAGGCTGTACAGCCTCTAATTTGGATTATTTGGCCATCCTAGAGATCCTGAGAATACCTATAAGTCTTTTAATAAAATCATTTTTTGCTAAAATTACCCCCAAAATAAAAAATAAGCATAATTTAAAAAATCATATGAATATAAATTTTGTCAACACTTTATACATAATTTTGCACTTATATTTTTAATGTAACATTTGACCCATAAAAGGATAAATGTGTCACCCAAAAATCACATATAACTCATTGTCTAACTTAATAAGAACAATAACAGTACTTTGCATATATCTCGAGTTCCTCTCCTATCCCATCCCACCCTTCTGATCCCGCTTTTTAATACTTTTATCATATATATAAAAGGTCTAAACCATGTAGGTATCCCTAAAATGACATTTTTTTGTTTTTGCCTCCTTTTGAACTTTATAAAAATATATACTGTATGTAGTCTATGAGGATTTAATTTTTTCACTCAGCATTGTTTCTAAAATTTATCTACTTTGTTGTATGTGACTCATTAATTCATTTTTATCGATATATAATATTCCATTATGTGACTAAACAATATATTGTTAGGGGATACATATATAATAAAGTTATACTTTTTTTAAAAGCTTGTAGTTTTTGACTTGCCTTATTTTAATTCACCATCCATTCTTATTAGACACATTTCACTGTAATTTATTATATTTGAACTTCACCCAACATTTGCATCCAGCCTCCTAGAAGTATGTATGGAGTTGATGGAAGTAGGTTTCTGCATGTTATTGTCCTGTGATTCACTTTTATTTTCTATTTTATAACATCTCTAAAATTGGAATATGTTTTACTCTGATAGAAGCTGTGATGTGGTTGGTTCTAAGTGTAAGTAGAATGGGTTTGTATTCCTGGTGGCATGAATGAACAAAGGCAATTCCTTGATATTTCAGTCAACAAATTATATAAAGAACATTTGAGAAAGGAATATGAGTTTTGGCCGTTTTCTATTAACATAATCTTGTTTTCTATTATATTTATCACATCCACTGTGATATGTTCTTGTAAGATCAGGAGAAAACCATCATAAAAACTTAAAAATATGGCTGCATTAGTTTTCTATTGCTGTGTAACAACACAAATTTAGCAGCTTAAAACAATGCACATTTATCTCAGTTCTGTTGGTCAGAAATCCAGGCAGGGCTCAACTGGGTTTTCTTGGGGTCTCACAAGGGCTGACATTTGAGTATTCAGGTAATCTTCCAAGCCCACCTGGCTGTCAGAATTCATTTCTTTGTAACTGTTGAACTCATGGAGACTGTCTTCAAGAACAGCAGGACAGCACTTCTACTTCTAGACTCCCTTTTAAGAGCTCACCCGATTAGGTCAGGCCCAACCAGAATAACGTCCCCTTTGACGGACTAATTAAAGAGCTTAATTACATCTGCAAAATTCCTTTTTGCTACATAAGGTAGCATAATTACAGGAGTGAAATCCCCTCATTTCTACAGGTCCTGCCCACACTCAAGGGGAGGGGATTATACAAGGTATAATCCAATGTTGGGAGAATCTTGAGGGCCATCTTAGAATTCTGCTTACTACAATGACTTTTAGCAGCTTGGAAGGATATCCTGCAGACAACAATGAAGAAATGCTAGATGATCACTGTTCTTGGTGATCCCAGGATATTTCTGTGTAGAAAAACCTGGACATCTATGATCCAAAATGAAATTCAGCAATATACAGGATAGTCACACAGTTTCAAAGTATCTCCCCCCAAATATTTAGTAATTACAAAGGGAAAACAGAAATTTTACCATGGGGAATTTTGGCAGACACCACCTTACCCAACTGATTGAGATTAACACTGCTAATAATATATTTCAAAATCATATGCCCCCCAATGTGATGTAATGTGAAGGGCACATCACCTCTGTAGTATTCTTCCAAATTGTGCATCTCCTCAATCTAATGAAGAGGAAGCTTCAGACAAACCAAATTGTCAAAGTTAACAAAATAAGTGACCAATATTTTTCCAAGTGTCAAAGTCATGTAAGACAAACACCAAGGAACTCTCACAAAATGGAGAAAACTGAGATACAATATCTAAATGTAGTGTTGGATCCTGGATTTGATCCTGGAAGAGAAAAAGGTCGTTAGAGGAAAAATTGATAAATCTGAAAGTAATTTGTAGTTAATAGCATTGCATCAAGGTTAATCTAGTTTTGTAAATTGTTCTATGGTTATGTAAAATATTAACACTTCGGTTGGAAGCTGGGTGATAGGTTTATGGGAACTTTCTGTACTATTTTTGTGACTCTTCTGTAAGTCTAAAATTATCTAAAAAATACATATTCCTCCAATTACAAATGAGGCTGAGAACACTTTCATGTTTTATTTGCCTGTACAGTTTTTTCTTTTTAATATGGTCATTTTAGTCTTCCATTTTCCTTTTATTTGTTTTTTTCTTAATTTTATGTATTGGTTCATTATATATTCATGATATTAATACACTGTTAGTTTCACATATTGCAAATATATTCTCCTGGTCTGTTAATTTTTTGCTTCTTTAAATGCTGCCTCTTGATGAACAGATTTTAAAAATACAGTTAAATTTATTACTAAACAAAAGAGATTCAGAAGAGTTGGGTTTTGTGAAGAAGTTTTAGGAATATCTTAACCAAATTATTTTGCTTATTTTTAAAATTTTATGTACATAGAGTGACACATGAAAAAATGCCTAAATATGTTTAAAAGACTTCTTTTAATAAGTATAAAATAAAAATTATAAGTGATAAAAGTATTATAATGAAAATGGCAATAAATTTTCTTTTTTGGTGGTACGTAATGATATCTCATACAATCCATACTTAAATTCAATAAAATAAGTTTAATTCATTCATTCAATTAATATTTATTAAGTACTTATGTTGTGTGTCAGTCACTGTCCTAGGTCTAGGGATTACAATGCTGAACCAAACAGAATTTAAGTTTACACTAATTTTGGGTAGTGAAACATCATATGAATAAAATAAAATAAATCATGGAGAGTGTGATGGTCATAATGGATACTTTTACTTTAGAAAAGACCTTTGGGAGGAGGTAGCATTTGACTTGAAACCTGAATAATAAGAAAGTGCCAGATATGCGATGATTTGGGAAAAGAGCATTGCAGGACAGAGGGAGGAGTAAATACAAGGGTCTCGATGTAGGAACAATCTTGCAATGTTGGAGGAACTAAAATGACAGCGAAATCGAATCATTATGAACCAGGTATTAAAGAATTAGGTTAAGGCTAGATCATTTAGGTAAGGCCTTATAGACCAAGTTAAGAGTTTGGATTTTATTCCAAGTGTAATGGGTGTTCATCAGTATCTAATTTAAGTTTAAAATGTTCTTTTGCTCCACCTTTTCCTCAGGCTGATTCCAAAAGCTACTTTTGTTGCAGCAGCTTAGCAAGTCTACATACTCCTTTTTAAAGTTTTTTATTTATTTTTAATTAAGGTAAAATACACATGAAAATCATTTTCACCATTTTTAAGTGGAAAATTCAGTGACATTCAGTACATTAACAATATAGCATAACTTTCACTACTATATATTTTGAGACTATTTCATCTTCCAAACTAGAAACTCATACCAATTAAGCAATAACACCCTATTCCCCTCTCCTCTCACTCCTGGTAACCACTATTCTGCTTTCTGTCTCTATGAATTTGCTTAGTATACATATTTCAAGTAAAAGAAATCATACAATATTTTTCCTTTTGTGTCATTTTTACACTGTTGTGGAACCCTCACCATCTTCCATTACTAAAACTTTCCCATTCCCCAAACAGAAACCCTCTACCCATTATGCATTAACTCCCCATTCCCCCTGCCCACTGCCCATGGCAAATTGTACTCTAATTTGTCCTTTTAATAGGGGAGTTTAATCCATTGACATTTAAGGTAAAAACTGAGAAGGTAAGATTTACTTCTGCCATTTAGCTATTTCTTTTCTATATATCTTGTATGTTTTGTTCTTCAATTACCTTGTTATTGCCATTTGTTTAAGTTGATTTTTTGGTATTGTACCATTTTCATTCCCTCTTCTTTCCTTTTCTCTGTAATTTTAAGTTATTTTCCTAGCAGTTAATTTTTTAATTACAATTAACATATTAAACTATTAACAACCTAGTTTAACAAGTACCAACCTAGTTTTAGTACTATACAAACTCTCTACTCCTATATATCTCCGTCCCTTCCCCTTTATATTGCTATTTCTCAGGTAACATCTTTATACATTGGATGTCCATTAAGATAGATATTGTATATGTGGGAGGTTGTGGGAGGTTGTGGGAGGTGTGGGAGGTGGGGCATATGGGTACCCCTAAAATTTCTGTGTAACATTTATGTAATCGATGTATCCTAAAAAAAATTGATTAAAAATTGAAAAAAAAAATATTAAATATTTTTACACAATTGCCTGTTATGGCATATGGCGGGGGAGGGAGGGAATGGAGTTACAAACCAAAATGACAATGATACAGGATTTAATATCTACCCATGTAGTTACCTTTACCAATGCTCTTTATTTCTTCTCACAGCTTCAAGTTACTGTTTAGTGTCCTTTTATTTCAGCCTGAAGGACTCCCTTTAGCATTTCTTGTGGGGCAGGTCTTCTGGTAATGAACTCTTTCAGCTTTTGTTTATCTTTAAATGTATTATTTTCTCCTTCATTTTTATTTTTTTAATTTACTGAAGTATATCACTTATACATAAATTAAACAGTAAGTGTATAGTAATAGCTGTGAATTTACAAAATAAACATACATAACATCATATAGGGCTCTCAAACCTTACCCTGCCACCAATACCTTGCATTGTTATGAAACATTTTTAACTAATTAAAGAGTATCCTCAAAATATTACTACTAACCAAAATATTTCCCCCCAACCCACCCTATTATTATTTTTATATCATATATACATGAACATACATAAACAATAAGTGTATAATAAAAGTTGTGAACTTACAAAGCAAACATGCATAACATCATACAGGGGTCCCAAACATCAATCCACCGCCATAACCTTGCATTATTGTAAGACTTTTTTTTACAAATTATGAAAGAATACTGTCAAAATCTTACTACTAGCGATAGTCCTTATCTTACATTTGATGTATTTTCCCCCAACCCACCATATTATTTTTAAAATATATTTTTATGACAAAAGTTGTAAACTTAGAAACCAATAATGCACATGTGTGGAATTCCCATAAAACACCCCTTTACCAACACACCATATCGTGGTAGAACATTTATTACAGATTATCAGATAATATCATCAGACCATTACCACCAATCATGGTCTACTGTGTACATCTGGCACACTTTTTCCATACTTCCCCATTATCAGCACAGTACATCTTTGGCATAGATGCATGAAAATTACATTTTTTTTTTAAGATTTATTTATTTTATTACATATCTCCCTTCCCCCCGCTGAGGCGACGTGCCGAGACTGGTCACTACGCAGGCGCGGCTTTCCCCGCTTGTGGGCAGCTTCTGCTTCCATTCACGGCTGGCTTTCAGTTCGCGGGTGGCTGGCTGCGCTCCACTCGCGGGCGACCTGCCCTGCCTGTGGCAACTTTTGCCTGTCCGTGGCAGCTTTTTGCCCTGCCCACGGCGGCTCTGGCCCGCCCATGGCGGCTTGCCATTCTCAAGGCAGTCTGCCCGCTAGGAGAGGTCCCCGGGAACCGAACCCGGGGCCTCCCATGTGGTATGCCGGTGCCCTATCCACTGGGCTATCCAGCCGGCCCCCAGAAAAATTACATTATTAATGTTAACCACATCCATAGGTCACTCCAGTTATATTTTTCCCATGCTTCTCCACATTCCCACCTCCCTGTAATAGTGATGTACATCTGCTCTAGTTCACAAAGGAAACTCTTGCATCTGTACTATCAACCACAATTCTCATCCACCTCTGAGCTTACTGTGTTATTCAGTCCCTAGATTATTCTCTAGCTTTGTCAATTGGCATTTACATCCCTAGACTACCCTTTTCAGCCTCATTCCCATTTATAAACAAACCAGCTGTTACTCACTATGTGTTACCATCCACTCTATACATTTCCATACTTTTACAGTAAAGAAAATTAAAACTTCTACATACATTAAACATCAGGGGGCCGGCTCGATAGCCCAGTGGATAGGGCGCCGGCATACCACATGGGAGGCCCCGGGTTCGATTCCCGGGGACCTCTCCTAGCGGGCAGACTGCCTTGAGAATGGCAAGCCGCCATGGGCGGGCCGGAGCCGCCGTGGGCAGGGCAAAAAAAGCTGCCACGGACAAGGCAAGAGCCGCCACGGGCAGGGCAGGTCGCCCGCGGATGGAGCGCAGCCAGCCACCCGCGAACTGAAGCAAGCGCCGGCCGTGAACGGACGCAGAGACCGCCCACAAGCGGGGAAAGCCGCGCCTGCGCAGTGACCACTCTCAGCGCGTCGCCGCAGCGGGGGGAAGGGGAGATATGT
>PVKH010016227.1:0-15794 GCA_004027955.1 Chaetophractus vellerosus
AAAAGTAGTAGAAATAGAAATAATGCTGTTCTCCAGGAAGAGCATTTATGTTTTCTGGTAGGCTAGAAGAAAAAGCACGTTTCATATTTTAGAATTGTGTGCACTTTACACTTAGAGTCCCTATGGGTGGTAATTACTATTAATCTTTGAGTCACCTATAAGTTGTACTTATAGCTTGTGAGTTTAGGCTTCCAAATTTATAGGAAAGTCAGTATTAGTAGACATGCATACATACACAATAAATAAGGTTAACAAAACTTATTTATTGATTCTTTCCACCTGCAATCACTACCTTTGGCAAGGTGGCTTAAGTTATAAAATTTATAACTGCCACATTCTTATGGGTTTTTAAAGTGCCATTTTCTTGTTATTTTAATGTGGTTGTGATCAATGTATTGAAAACGTTAGATGTGGAGTATTTTTCTTAGCTACATGATTTTAGATATTGATCAGTGGAATAAAGTTATTGAACAGCTTGGAACACCGTGTCCTGAATTCATGAAGAAACTGCAACCAACAGTAAGGACTTATGTTGAAAACAGACCTAAATATGCTGGATATAGCTTTGAGAAACTCTTTCCTGATGTACTTTTCCCAGCTGATTCAGAACACAACAAACTTAAAGGTACCTTTTGTAAATATACGTTTAATCCCATTGTGTGTGTGTGTGTGTGTGTGTGTTCATATTCTTATGGGATTTAGTCCAAGGTTATCTCTGGGTGATGGAATAGTGTGAGGATTTAGTTTTTTTTAATCTGTACTTTTTATAATTTCTAATCATATGTATGACCTGTTCTGTTTTAAAACATGAACATATTCACTAAATGATAATGTCAAGTTATTGATATCAACTTATTGATAAGCTGAAAACCTTTACCAAGATACGTGTACATTAACATCGTTATTTTTGCAGCCAGTCAGGCAAGGGATTTGTTGTCCAAAATGCTGGTAATAGATGCATCTAAAAGGATCTCTGTGGATGAGGCACTCCAGCACCCATATATCAACGTCTGGTACGATCCTTCTGAAGCTGAAGCTGTAAGTTCTTTCCTTAATGTTTGAGGAATAAATTGCATTCTTAAGGTTAGGTTTAAAGGAGAACTTTTGAATTTTAAGTAAAAGTATAGATGAATAATGATAGTGTTTTCTTGTTTTTGCATAAAGAGAGCCTTCGGCTAATGAGCATATCCGAACACTTTGCTACACAAAATAAAGTTACTCCTCCTTGTTCCTTACCTTCTTGCCTTGCTACCTGATCAGAGGAGCTGGAATGTTGAACTGCTTTGAGAGAACATTCTAATTTAAGTATAAAACAAATTGTCATATACAAAGCACAGCAAATTTCTGTGATAGAAACTGTGACAGTTTCAAAAGGTGAGAGTAGAGCAAAGGATGGTTAAAAATCTTTTTTCCCAAAGTGAAGGAGTCTTCCAAAACTAGTCTCTTGTACATAAGAAGGTTGTTGATGATTGGTTGGTTGTGCTCTAATGTTTTTAAGATTTATTATTTTTATTTTCTTCACCTCCTTGTTGTTTGCTCTCACTGTCTTCTCTCTGTGTCTTCATTGTGTGCTCTCTGTGTTTGCTTGTCGTCTTTTTAGGAGACACCGGGAACTGAACCCGGGACCTCCCATGTGGGAGCAAGGTGCCCAGTTGCTTGAGCCACATCTGCTCTCTGCTTGTTCTGTCTCTCACTGTTTCCTCATTGCATCATCTCGTTGTGACATCTTGTTGCTTCAGCTTGCTGTGCCAGCCCATCACATTAACGCGCTCTTTCTTGTCTTCTTTAGGAGGCACCAGGAACCAAACCTGGGACCTCCCATGTGGTAGGCGGGCACCCAACTGCTTGAGCCACATCCGCTTCCCACTCCTTATCTATCAAATGATGCATTTTTACAAGCCTTCTGCCTGGCCAGTATTTCCAGTAATTATAAAGACTCAGTTCACTGTTGCTTTGTGTTTTTCAGCCACCACCAAAGATCCCGGACAAGCAGTTAGATGAAAGGGAACACACAATAGAAGAGTGGAAAGGTAACGTTCGTCACATTCATGGAGATCAAACTGAGGGAGCGTCAGGCTTTTCATGTTGATTTATTCACTGTGTTAAGGGAATTAAAGATATTTTCTGTTATTCACCATGGTGTCGGGTAGTGTGATTATATATCTTCTTACTAAAGTAAGAAGTGTCTGTTCCTCCCTGACTCTTAATCTCCCAAGTTCTCCACCCCAGAGGCAAACACATTAGTGTCTTGTATTCTTCTGTCATCTGTGAATATACACACAGGTGTGTTTAGTGTCTCCCTCAGCTCCTTCCCCCCCTTTTTAAACCACAGGTGGTTGTTTAGGACACACACTTGCTTTGTTGCTATCACAACATGTCTTGGAGCTTATTCCCCCTTGGTCCATAGATCTGCTTCCCTCGGTGTAATATAGTGGCTAGTGTTCTGCTGTACAGATGTGTCAGTTTCTAAAGCCAACTCCCTCGTGGAGAGCCTTTAAATTGTATCAAGTCTATGGCTGTTGCAAACAACTCTGCAGTGTTCTTGTGCTTGTGTAAGAACGTGCCTGTAAGAAAAATCTCAGAAGCAGATTAGCTGAGCCAAAGGGTATTTTTATTTCCAAATTTCTCTCCAAAGAAATTGTGGCAGTTTTGAGAAACTTCAATCAGTATTGTATGGGAGGGCCTGTTTACCCTACCCTCGCCAACAGAGTGAGCTAATTGCCTGTCTTTGCAAATGTAATGTAGTCGTTTTATTTTACTTTATGAATGTTGTTGAACTTTAATATTAATAATGCAGGCCAGGTAATTTTTAGATCCTATTTATCTCCATCTGTGCTGCTGTCATTTAGTGTTTTGAGCACCTGCATAGCTTCATGACTTGGATAAATAACTTGATTGCTTTATTTACCTCATCTTAACATGGAGACAAAAGACCTGTTTTATATTAAGAGATAAGTACCAAAATACTGGGAAGGCAAAAGGGACTGAGAACCATAAACCCAACCAGCTAATCCATCTGTAAGTTTACTTTGGGAGGAATGAATTTGACTCCTTCTTCTTAGGAATAACCAGAGAATAGTTTTCCATGAGTTGACTTGAGAGACACGTTGTTGGACTGTACCAAGTCCGCCGCCATGTGATAGAAGTGGCAGAGCCAGGTGCGGCTGTCTTTGAGAAGTGATGTGCAAGGTTGTAACGGGGAGCCAGAATGTTAAACTATCTGACCTGGTATCTTTTTATCCCACTACGTTTACAGTAGATATTTACGATATTTCTTAGAATCTTAATATACCACCGTTTGTAAGACACACCATTATTAACACTCAGAAAGAGAAGATACTGCCAATTACACGGTGCAAAATGGTTAGTTATGAGATGCAGCCCAATATCAGAGATCTTAAACTCTGAAAAAGCGCTTGTTTATGAAGCCAGTGCTCAACCGAGCCACACCGGCTCCCCTGAGTTGTTTTTTTTTTGTTGTTTTTTTGTTTTGTTTTTTTGTTTTTTCATTTGTTTGCTTGTGGTTTGTGTTTTGTTTTTAGGAGGCACCAGGGTCCAAACCCAGGACTTCCCATGTGGGAAGTGGGCACTCAGTCACTTGAACCACATCCACTCCCCATGAAAAAGTACTTCTTTAAAATCAGTGAACATAGTATTTTCATTTGTATAATGATATATTTGGGGATTTTGATTACTTTAAAAATTTTTCCCTTTTATTCTGTGTCTTTGTCTCTGTGCTGAGTGCATTTCAGTTATTACCCACAAACTGTCTTTTTCAAGAATTGCTTATGAGATTTATCATCATAGCAGAAAGAAAAATGCATCGCCCAAGCCATTAACTGCAGATCACTTTGCCTGGTTAGCATTCCTAATCAACTCTGGTTCTTAATTCTTTTTCACATAGGTGTGCGGCTTTCTTTTTTTCCCTCATATCTGGAATATCATTGCCCTCTGTTTCTTTGCAGAAAAGCACCTCCTATTCTTTACTCTGTCTAGACTTTCTGTCTTTCTCCTTCCAAGCCCAAGAAGGTGACCAGAGCCAGCAAAGTTAGGGGTGTCCCTAGCTCTTGTGCATTCCAGTGTGTCCCCTTTGGTGTTACCTTGTTACCAGTGCAAGTGGTGCCAGATCATTTTACCCTGTAATCAGCGATTCCAAATCACAAGTTTAATCTTCAGGAAATACATAGACTTCTTGAAATGCAACATTTTGTGTTTGTACATTTTTTTTCAGAAGAGGTTTCATAGCTTTTATGCACTTCCTAAAGGACTGAAGAGAAAGAATAATGGCTATGTAATGTCCTCCAGAAAGTTCTTCTGTAGTAGACGTTCAGACTCACACAACTCAGAAAGGCTGCACTTGACAGCAGATTCACTTAGGAAGACTGCAGAGCAGAAAGCATGCACCAGCAGGCCAGCAGTGAGTGTAGCAAGGGTTCCTCGATGGGAGGAGCCCCGCAGCAGGCCACACAGCTGTCCAGAAGCTGGTCTCAGAAGTTTCAGAGATTCCCGTGGGTTGGTGTGTGACACCTCAGCTTTAGAAGCTCAGTCTCCCAGGTGGGAGCTCGTAACAGTCTCATAGCAATAGCCTCCTAAGGGTCCTGCAGGGGACTTGCTGTGCTTACGAATGTCATTGTACAGTCCCTTTATGATCCTTCCAGTCAAGATGCAGTTTCCTGAGGGAACCATTTTACCATAAATAATGTTGTCTAGTGACACAGCTGATGTTCTGTCTCTTAAAAGGAACTAACTCTAAATACTTGAGAAGCTTCAGGTGCCAAGAAGTTCATGACTGCGTTCTTTGTGATAGTGAGGCGACTGATAAGTCATGATGTCCAGTCGGGAACTGCCGAACACGCTCTTCCGCCTGCTCGCTGAGATGGCGCCTGCGGAGGGTCTGTGATGCCACACGGTGTTTGAAATTAAGTGCAAAGCGCAAACATAAACATTCATATAGTTAGATTTGCAGCCACCTTTTAAGAATCTGTGCATAGATTTAGTATTAGAAGGATACAGGACAAAAGATCTGCACTGGTTATTTTTGTGCTGTGAGCTGGGTTTTTCCTTAGGACATTTATTTTATGGCAAAAAAATTAACATTTCAGAAATTTTATCCATACAGTAATAAAATTTGCCTTGTAAGCCACTTGCTGTACTGCTAGCAGTTTATAACTTGAGAAGTCATTCTTAATTTTGAAAGAGAATAGACCCTTTCCTCATAAATAAGGCATAATTTGATGTTTTAAAATAGATTTTACTTAGGTTTTTCTCTAAGTCAGTGAAATCTGTCCTTTTTAGCCGTGTGTCTTTGCATTTTGTAGCTGAACCTGAATGGCATAAAGTGAATCAGAAATGCCACAGGTGTCTCCTCTTCATATTTTACAGTGGGCCTTTAAAAAGATCTCTTTTGTTGGTTTTTTAATCACAAAAGCATTATCTTCTCTTTGTTAAAAATTCAATTAATATAGAAGTATAGAAAGTAAAAAGTATGAAAAGCTTTTTTCCCCAGTCTTGATATTATTTTAAAATTCAAATAATAAAAATGCATAGAAACTATGAGAAGGCACTCAAGTTTTTCCAACCGCAATCCCAATAGTTTAATGTTTGGACCATTCTTGGTCTGAACATACACATCAATATTCCTCTGTAGTACTGTGCCGGGGATCCCCAAGACCACCCCAGGACGCTGCCTGTAGCCATACCATATGATTTAGCCCGGCAAAATGACCGCAAAATCCACCAGTACAAGGGCTGGAGGAGTGAAACAGATAAGCTCCTAACCCTACCTCTATCCTTAAACCAACTCTGGAAACATTAGTTGCCGTAGAGATTTTTAGTTTCTTTCAGTATAATTCACAGTTGAGGATCTGGGACTTGTTATTGACACCTCTGCATCTTAGGTTGACGTGGCCCCTCTGCCGTTGTAAGGACCCTATGCAAAGCACTTAATGTACAGGAAGATGTCTCACTTAAAACATACATATCTTTTGAGATTGGCTCTCAGATTCAGAAAAGTTCATTTTTGTTCATCTCTTTTTCAGAATTGATATACAAGGAAGTTATGGACTTGGAGGAAAGAACCAAGAATGGAGTTATACGGGGACAGCCTTCTCCTTTAGGTTGGTTACAATACCAGCTTGGTTAAGATTACGGCTACTTCTTGCCTTGGAGACTTCAGTGGGCCCAAGACCTGCAGTTCCTGCCATCTCTACCACCATTGTTATTCAGAGCTTAATAAGTATAAAGAGTATAATTTGGATGATTAAATTGGAAAGACATCATGCACCATTGTACCAATACATTATACTATTACGATGCATTTAGAAGTTAGTATAGGGGGACGGATGTGACTCAAATGGTTGGGCGTCCATCTCCCATATGGAGGGACCTGGGTTCGATCCCTGGGACCTCCCGTTTAAAAAAAAAAAAAAAAAGTATTGGCAGCTAACTTCATTAAATGCATATCTTTTTCTGTGATGCTGGCATTCTAAAGAGCAGAAGCTTGAAACCTTTTGTTGGCATTTTTACTTGTCTTTGAAAAAGTTGTTTCTCAAAATCAACATACTTACCTTTCGATGATTTTTAGTCTTTGGTTAAATAAGCAAGAGTTTTATTTGATGGCAAATTACCATCTTTGGCTTTTTGATATTTTTTTTATTTGATTAGTTTAAGGCAGTGATGTTAAAACCATTAGAAGGTGTTCATTCTCTAAGAAGAAAATTGAGAGTTAAATTTTCTTTTATTGTAAGTTGATCTTTTCTTTTAGTACTTGGAAAAGAATAGAGTTGAGGGGAAATTGCAATGACAGCGAACATGCGCATACTAAGCACAGAGCGTGGTGCGCAGTTAGCGGGTGTGTGCGCTGTGCTTCACGCAGCCTCCGGGACACCAAGATCCGGAGGGTGATGTGCATATTGCAGGCGAGGAAGCTGAAGTTCAGGAAAACTGCAGGACATGAGATTGCAGACCTCATGTGGAAGTGCTGGAAGCCTGTTTGTTATCATTGCAGGCACGTGGTTTTTTCCAGCATTCTGTACCAGCTTTTGCATACAGCAGAGAGTTCTTTGGCTGCAAGGGTCACTACGATTTTTATGGAAGAGATGAGATTTTAACAGGGCCCTGAAGGCTGAGTAGTATGTCACCAGGTAGGTCTTGATTTTGAAGAAGACTGCCATTTTAATCATCCCTCTAAAGTGCATCTACATTCTAAGGGAGGGAAAAATGGCTGTTGTGTTTAGTATTTTGTTTATGGGCAGGTTAGTAAACTACAGTTTCAGGTGCCCAAACTATTGTATTATAAACTTAAGTAATTTTTGTAGCTTCTTATTACATTTTGGGTTATATTCTAGAGTTTTGTTTTTTTAAATCCGTGGTCGAGGAATGCAGCCTTCCAAATTCTAATATAGTTCTTGTTGAAAATACCGATTGGCTTTTGACAGCTTTTAGGACCTTCAGGGGCTAAGAGAAGGACTGCCTATTTTAGAAATGGCTTTTTCTCTGCAATTTCGTTGTAGTAAACTAAAAGTTATATTACAAATGCTTTCATAGTATAGTTAATTAATCAGCTTTATATTGCTTTATAATAGTAGTTTAACCAAGTAGTTCATGTTAGAGGCTCAGGATTTGAAAAGTACTTTTAGGGAGGGTTTTATAATTTAGCATTTTATCCTAGTGTGCGGCCCATCGTAAGTATCAAAGTGGATGTAATTATTTCATAAGACAGAGCAGTGATATTTGTTCTTAATTTATAAGTGAAGAATTTGAATCCTATTCAATTATCCCCATGCTTTGGACAGCGGAGCTTGCCTGTCGTGATAGCAAGAATCGGGGGAAGGGTCAGGATTTCAGGTTTCCAGACATTTTCTGGATTCTCAGTTCATAGCTTGCAGTGAAGAGTGTTAGTAGATTAAGGTGTTATAAAAACATTCAGCTCTTGATTATATACAAAAATAGAAGGGACCAGTCTTTGATAAATCAGTATACCAGATAATAACATACCATTACCATTTAATTTTTTAAATGAATCATATTCTTTTTCCCAGTGTACTTCCCGTCTTCATTTTGGTTTGACTACTATTAAAACCAGTTTGTGTGCCTTGGAATATGTAGACTCACCCAAGAGGGTGATGACCCTGATGCTGGATAGTAAAGATTTCCCAAATAATTACCATTCAACTATTTGAGAATTTACTGTATTGCTTTAAAGTTCAGAGAAAACAACCACTTTTCTTTTTCATAGGTATTTGATTTTCAGATTAAAAAGGTAACTATTACAATGCATTTAAAAGTTACTTTTATCAGATTAAGAAATTGGGATAAGATGAAAGATTTCTGAACAAGAAGCATGAGAAACTAGATACAGTGGAAGCTTTTTATGGTTTGAATGTTTCAGTATAAGTTTTAGAAGCTACTGTGGAATAATGTTTATGATATCTATGCTTGCGGTAGCTTTCTTGGACGGCTGTACCAAATTACACAAACTGGGTGGCTTTGAACAACAGAAACTAATCGCTCACGGTCCTAGAGCCTACGAGACTGAAATCAAGGTGTCAATGGGGCCATGCTTGCACTGAAGGTCTTTGCCTCTCCCAGTTTCTCGGGTTTCAGAGAAAATGCAGCTTGCAGCTGCATCATCCCAGTCTCTGCTTCTGTCGTCACCTGGCCTTCTTCCCTGGGAACGTCTTTCCTCTTACAAAGACACCAGCCGTTGGATCTAGGGTTCAGCCTAATCTAGTATGATCTCTTTTTAAGTTGACATCTGCAAAGACCCAATTTCCAAATAAGGGCACATGTATAGGTATGAGGGGTTAGAACTTGAACCGATTTGCAGGGGACAGTTCAGTAGACTGGTCAGAGCAGGGACAGTAAATGGTGTTTTACTGTATTTGAAGTTCTTATTCAGCTAAAACAATTATGCTATCTTAGTTTCGCTCTGGCTGGGAACCTAATGACCATTTTGTTTAGAGTCTGGGCCACATTTCTTCTTTTCCTCTATTCTCTTCAAGCCTGAAGTTTGCAGCCTGCTTTCCTATCTCTTGCTACCTCCCATCACCCACGCAGTCCCTTGTACTTCTGTCCCTTTTTCGCCTTCCCACTATGGTGCCCAGTTCCTTGTTGGATTTGAGGACGATCTTTTGGAGGCCTTTGTTGCTAGTCTTTAGAAGGGAATGGAGAGAAACTGTCAAACACTGAGATGTTGGGTTCTGGAACAGGAGTTTTCAAACTATTTGGTTTCAGCATTACTGGGTGCCTGGACCTCACCCCTGAAAGTTCTCTTCAGTGCACAGTTTGGAAACCATTGCTTTTACTCGATAAATGTGTTCTTGAGAACATTTGTTATGCATTGCGTTGTTTGGAATGGCCTTTATTTAGTGATCCTGTGGTTCAGAGCCCCTTATAGGGCATCTTCACCGTATCCCTCTGGTATACAGCCGTCATTCCCGCCCCCTTCCCACTCCATTCCCTTCAGAGGTTAAGTATTCCTGTTACCAAGAAATACTTGTTCCGTAATACCTTTGGTAAAGGAAACAGTCTGCCTTTATCTTGAATTGATCCATATTTGCATTTACCAAGTATTTATTAGACCAGAAATGACAAGACCTGATTTACATAACTGGCCACTTGTGTGACCCTGGCAACTCACGTAACCTCAGATAATAAACTGGGGCAGTTGGACTAAGGTCCCTTCCAACTCAAATGATTTTATTATTTTTTTCTTGGCTTTTGCTTAAAGCAAGATGTACTAGAAATATCGTTTGGACTTTTCCCTCTAAATGAAAAGATATCATAAATCATTTTGTATTGAACTGAAAAATTAGCGCGAAGGACAGAACTCCAGGTTCTAGACCATTCCAGGATTTTCCCCTTGTAGCTTACAGTGAAGAGCATTTGTGAGTTAGTTTTGTGTTGACTGTCATCTGTGAGTATCTTTAGTGAGCCTTCTAACGCCAAGAGGAAAATTTTTACCCACTGGAGGTAGTCAGTACAGTGCAAGCAGCTCGATCTGCAACTCTGTCTGCAACTGATTTGCTGTCTTGTTTCTCATAGCACAGGTGCAGCAGTGACCAGTGGCTCTCAGCATCCATCGTCATCGTCGTCTGGCAATGATGTGTCTTCAATGTCCACAGATCCGACTTTGGCCTCTGACACGGACAGCAGTCTGGAAGCGTCCGCTGGGCCTCTGGGCTGCTGTAGATGACTACTTGGGCCTTGGGGGGGGAGGGGGGAGTGGGGAGTCGTGTAGTCATTGATAGAACTACTTTGAAAACAATTCAGTGGTCTTTATTTTTGAGTGATTTTTCAAAAATGTAGAATTCATTTTGTAGTAAAGTAGTTATATTTTTTTTAATTTTCAAGTGCTGTAATTTAAGACTTAAGTTGTGTTTAAAACAGCAACGAAACTGTATTGTATTTTTTGCTGTAATTAACTGTATAATGTAAACCTAATTATTTTATCATGGTTTAAATTTTTTGCATATTTGCTTTATCTTATGCTGCTGATTTTTTTTTTTACTGAATTTTTAAGATTTTGTTTATCAAAGCAACTATTATGTGGTGACTTGCCTATATCATGAATTATTTAAGATTTTTATAGTTTTTTAATTAGAATTTATTTCAGATGTTTTGTTCATGATACTATCCTTCAGGGTTACATGCTTATCAATGAAATAACCCCAGAGGAGTGAGGAAAATAACCTGTAGCCAATTATATTCAGGAATAACTACTGTAAATGATGAACGTGTTAAGAAACCTCCAATATTTGCTACTTGCCAATCCTAAGTCAGTTACAACAGTTGGTAGGTAGTTCTACACGAGTTATGGCAAAAGCCCCAGCATCTACCTGGCAGAATAACTCAGAGCATGTCTTTGAAGATGCTAGGCGTCTCTCACTACCCCTTCCCCATCCCCACCCACAGAAGTAAAGTGAAAAGAATGTGGTGTATTCTGCAAATTTGTGGCATGCTCAAAGCTTTATGATCACATAAAATCAAGAGGATACTTCATGAATAATACATTTCAATGCAAATAAACAGATGGTTCACTTCTCCTAGCTATGAGCCTGTTTTTGTACACACTGAGCTCATCTCTTCTCAGGCTGTAGGTCCGTCCCAGCAGCGGTCTCGAGCCTGGACTTTACCTTCCCGGCAGCCTCGGGCCTTGGAGCCTTGGGTTTCCTGTACTTAGGAGTGTCAGTCAGTTGTGCACCAGTTCTCATGGTGTTTCTGGCCATTCGATTCTAGCTGTAGCGTAATTGTATTTATACTCGCTGTCAGGAGGTCCTACAGCCTACTAGGTTTCTGGAGGTGACGTATCAAAATAGCAATATACCGTTCATCTGAAAATAGCACACAGCCATATCTAGGATATCGTTTTCTAAGGACTTTCTTCAGTGAGCAGAGAGAGCAGGCGTACGTGGTGGTGATTCAGTCAGAGTCTTTGTTTTCTCGCTACCTGATTGTCCGCACAGCACACAGCGAGGCTGGTGAGGAGTGCAGGAGCGGCGCTGCTCCGGCCACGCCTGCTCACTGTTGGCCTTCTGTAGCTGCAGGCTTACTTCTCTCTAACTGACTTTTCTTAAGCAGAATGTCACGGAAGTCTGATTATGACGGAAATCCGTTGTCTGGAACGACCAAGGGGCGTCCCGTGCGGTGACTGACCTGAGACACGCGTGCTGAAGCGGCAGCACGGCTCTGGGCGGCCATCCCGGTGGGGCTGACGACTGGCAGGAGCAAGAGCAGGTGCAGCCGTTCACGCCACCTTGGAGGTTGGCGAGCCGTGGACTCGTGCACTCACTGCGGGAGGCCTTTGGAGGGAGATAGTTTAGGTCGTTGTTAAGGTGTGATATTGCAGATGAAAAACTTCATGAGCCTTTTTATATGTATTCACATAGCCAGTTTAATTTTTAGGGTTTTAAGTTTTGATTTCCAGCCTCTTTTGAGATTGTCGGCCTTTTTATCAGTCCCTTTTCTACCCATACAACATGGTGCGTTCATTTTTTCTTAGGCAAATTAGAATTTTGAGACTGTTGATAGCATCTCTTGAATTGTACAGCCAGGATTGGAGCCACGGTTTGAGCAGAACTGGAGCATGAGTGTGTTCTTGGCTCATATTAGTTGGACATTCAGTTAGGGTAGGTTATTTCACTGTTGCACTTTAACAGCTGACATGCTTTCAGAAGATGCCCGTATTTTATATTTGCTGATAAGCCTTCTCTGTTCACGAAGAGCTCGCTTACGCGAGGAGAGCCAGGCGTTCTTACTGTATCATTGGATGTAGGTGCCAGCTCCCACTTGCCAGTCAGCATGTTTCAGTTGAATTCAGAGAAGGTGAACTCTGATTCCTTAATGTAGACTAAAATTTTTATCGTGCCCTACATGTTTAAAATAGAACACAACCTTCCCTCTTGACTTCAGTTGGTTAAACTAAATATGCATTGGTTCTTTTTATCTTAGAAGCTTTTTGAATCTGTAAAACATCTTAAACATTTTTTGTTTTTTTTAATTGAAATTACAAATAATTCACTCAAGCAGTACTTGTGTAAAGCCACCTTGCTTAACTTATTCTGGTTTTTCAACTTTATACTTAAGGTATCTGTCATCTTACTTTCAGAAATTAGTTTGACCAAGATCTATTATCCAGCTATGTGTGTTAGGGAAGAGACACTGATTCTTTCTGCATGTGTATCTGCTTACTGTTCTCTTACTCTCTAATGTACTTTAACCATTTGTAAAGTAATTGTGTTGTTGAGATCTCTTAATTTATACCGTACACAAATAGAGCATCTCAGACTCTTCCCGTGCTGTTTGCTGAATAGGTTGGTTTGCTCTGTGCCCTCGGCTGCCGATAGTTCCGGGTACACATACTCCCCAGTCAGTGACGGCCCAGCGGAGTCACAGCAGACTTTGAGAAGCACCGGCCTCTTCGCCAAGCAGGCCCTTAACAATACAGGGAGGCCTGCTTGTGGGTAAAATGGCAAACTTTCTTGTAAGCCTTTTCATCATTCTGTTCCATACTAATCCTGTTGTGTTACCTAAAAAGATGAAGGTGAAGAGGGTGTCATTGCCTGATAGTGAAATCAGCGGCAGGCATATGAAGCTATTTACCGGGTAACGGATAAGACTTGGTTTACATTACTGGCCAGTATCTGCTACACATATGAAGACTTAACTGCTCAGTGTTGCCTAGGCACAGACCTGCACAACATTTGGAGGTAAAAACATACTATATTTTCAGAAATACTTTTGTAGTTTGTGTGTGTTGTTCTTTAGTCCCCCGCTAGCTGTGGAGTGGATGCATGGAGCCCCGTAGCCCCGAGAAACGTCTCTTACCGATAGGCGAGGCAGCCATCGCCGTGTTCTGTCCTTGGCGGCCCTCCTGACTGTGTTGCCTCCCCACATCCTTTGACATGCCAGTGTACATTGTGTGTCTACTGACCGCTCTTAGGTTTTCCCCTCATCAGAGGAAACTGCTTTATCCTTAATAGCAAGAAAACTGAAGAGGGAAAGGGCATTGGAGCAGAAATGTATAGTTTGGGGTACGATTAGAAAACTCATGGAAAACAAAAGTCCTAATTAATTTCAAACTAGCCACTCTTGGTTAAGTGCTCTTAAGGAGAGTCTGATAAGAGTAACACTTTCCTAACCATTTCTGACATAGATTCTCTTGGTTGCTGAAACTTTTGAGAAATATTACCTGTGGATTAGTTTTGCACAACGTTCTATTCTCACAGTGACTTACAAATTAAACTAGGTTTTTATTGAACTACCTCATGCTAATTTTCTGTGCTTTCCCAAGTAAGCTGTAGCCCATACTGTTAGATCTTTCCTGAGTGTGAATTCTCAATGTGTGTTAAGTACTTTCTAGCCACTGTGGACACAGTACCAGTAGGTTTGTAAAATACGTACCTTGCATCAGTAAGAGACACTCTTGTAAAACCTTTCACTGTATATCTTGGAAAATTGTGTTAGATGTGCTCGCTGAGATTATTACTGTCTGTTTTTGTAAGTGGGAACCTGCTCATGATTTCAGTCCATTCTTTACATTTTACAAAAGGAATAAATCTTAGAAAATTTTACGAAGAAATAAATTACTTTTGTAGGCCTGATATTTGGTATATTTTTGAGAAGCTCTTAATCTTTTAGCCGAATGGTGAAGTTAAACTGAACTAGCTGTATGCCTGGACTGTGACATCTATTTTCTCATGACAGTTTATCCTGATGTTCAGCAGGTTTTAAAACCTGAAGACCTCCGTATGATAATTGAGATTTGCTTTTCTACCGATACAATGCCATTCCTTCTTCACGCCTCTTTCCCTGTATTCCGTTCCCTCTCCTCTCTTCCAGACAGAACAAAATGGGGCACTTTGTAGGGAATGCTGAGATAATTATTGTGGTTTTTACTCCTTCATGCCCTCATCATTATTCATGCACCACTGGAATGTAACATTGTTGTCTAGTATGTCAATTGGTTACAATATTTTAAATAAAAAAGAAAAAAGGTATGAAAATTATGAAACTAAGAGCTTCTTCATTAAAAACAAAATATAAATTTGCAGTAAAAAGTCTTCCTTGGCAGTTTTAGGATTGGGATGGAAGGGGTGTTAACCAGGGCAGGTTTCTCTGGATTTGGCTTCTTTACAGAATGTAGAGCCTAAACTCTTACCTTGGTTTTCTGGTTTATCTAAGTTGGCTTTCTGGTGTTTGGCATCACTGGAGAAACTTTACTTAAAAAGGGCGTTTGCTTCACTGCCCTTCCTGGTTCTCGGTAACTGAGTGAGCAGGCGTCATGGCCACCTGGCAAAAATGCATCTTTATCCCTGGGTCTGTTTCAGAACAAGCAGGGGCTGTCCCTCGGGTGTGTTTCCTCTGCCTGCGTTGGGGGCCCTCCCTCCATGCCCCGCCCCAGCTCCTGGAGGGTGCCACCACGCCATCCTGGCTCCCTCTTGCACAGGCGACCGTGTCCCTGTGCCATGCCTTTCCTCGCTTGCACTCACACATATACCTTCTTGGTGGGGAGGAGAGAGGACGGGGGTGGCTCTTAGGCCCGTCGCTGCTGCTTGATCGGCCATGTGGCCATTGACTTGGAGCATTCTGGTTTATTGTGGTGGTTTGAGAAGTCTTAGTAAGAATGTTGAGTTTAACCGAGTCTCCACATTACTGTAAAGATTCTCACCCAGCCGTCATACCCTGATGAAACCAAATAAAATGGAGTAATTTATCCTCCTGAAGTTAGGTTTTTGACGTTTCTTTTAGCATTGTTCCTGGGAAGGTTCCTTTAATGTTATGTAAACTAAGATGGATTTGTACTGATGATGTGTTTTCTGTATTTTTTAGCAGCTACTGGTTACACGCCAGTACTCCTTTAGACTTTATTTGAAACTGAGAAATACTTCAGATAGGCTTTGTAGTTGTTAGGTCTCCGTCTGGCATGCATCTCATTTCATCCCGCCATTTAGCGAGCACCTTGGTGTCTGAGGCCTGCGCGCTGGAAGCTGGCCGTGAGGAGAGGCGCACTCGGGCACACACCACCCTGCCCCAGCAAGCTCCGGGGCGGGCTGAGTGGAGCGCAGGGCTTCCAGGGAGGGGCTTCCTGAGTCTTGGTCTGAGAAAGCACCTTCCAGGTCAAGGGCGTGGCTAGGAGCAAGGAGTGGCCTGGCACGGGTGCGGGTGTTTGAAGCGAGCAACATGGGGGGAGAGGGCACGGAAGGGTCCAGGAGCAGAGCGGACACCTTTTGGGGGAACTGTAATTTGTAGGCCGTGGGAGCCCTCGAAGCTGGTGAGCAGGAGGAGGGATGTGG
>PVKH010016228.1:0-15814 GCA_004027955.1 Chaetophractus vellerosus
AGAAAAGAAAGGTTTGAGGATAATGACTCCAAGATATAGAAGGTAAAACAGCATGAGGTTGGGCAAAGAAAATGATCTGGGGAAGGGAAAAGGCTTAAGTTAGAATCCTAGCTCTATATCTTATTGGCTCTATGATCTTACCTACACAAGATAGTTAGCCTCTCAAAGCTTTTGTTTCTTCCTTGTAATAAGACCCATTTGTATGTCTTTTGTGAGGATGAAATAACAAGGACAACCTGCTTGTACAAGTTATTAGTTGCCTGCTCTCCTCCTTCTCTTTATCATAGAGGAAAAGAAGGCTAAATTAAGATCCTAAAAGAAGTATCCTTCTAGACTTGGATTCTAGTATAATTAGAAAAATATCTATTTTTTAACAAGCATGTAGGTAGCTTTTCTGTAGATGCTAAAATAGAACAGAACTGAACATTTTGGAGGAATTTTTAAGAGAAAATAAGGAATTCTTCTACCACATTTCTACTTTTCTTGATTTGAGGAAACTGTCAGAAAATGCCTGCTAACCAAGAACTCACAGCAAACATGTATCCAATTTTAATACAACACTATAAAACTGTTCTGGAAAGTTAGAATTACTTATTGACAGGGAGTCTGGGTGGGAAAAATATTCTCTCGGGGCAAAATGATTTCCCATGTGAAGAATGGGGCTTACAGACTTTGATCACAAGCCACTCAGATATTACCTAATAAAAACATCATTAGATCCCTTATCATACAACCGCTTGGACCCCACTAGACCATTTTCATTGAACCTCAATGCAGCTAATCACCGTAGAACTAATGTAAAACATCCCCCATTTCATGCTCAGTGTGACATTACACCTTTTTTTGTTTGTCCCAGAAAGTTAAGCGTTTAAAAGATTTCATGGCCCTAACACAGGCTTTTAAGGACACACTTATTATTCTGTGATAGTCTATTTAAAAACTACTGAGATATTTTGGAAGAAAAGTTATCTCTTTGGACCAATTTGTCAAATAATGAGAGTTCAAAGCTCTAGTTATCTCTTATTCTAAAATACCCTGTTATCCCTCAAGGATAAATTTTTCCATTTCTGATAAGGTCCTTGTCCAATCCAAATTACAAGCAAAGGAAGTCTTGGGGGAGAAATGTGTTTACTTATTTTTCCACGTAACATCTTCAAAGAAATTTAAAGGAAGAAAGAACTGATCCTAAGGATATCTTCCAGAAGTAAATATTCAGTAAAACATTCTTTATCTCTGAGGAAATTGAACCAATACTCAAGATCCTACCTCTCAAAGCCATGTTTTTCCAAAGAATTGTCCTTATTCATCTAATATAAATATCATCTGTAGAGTCATTCTTTATACCCCCAAGATTCACATTAAAGCCAGTTTAAAAATAATTTGCAATTTACATATGTTTTCACTAGATCGAAAGTCAAAAGCTCTTCAACCCTTGCCATTCCGGTAACAAAAGACAGAATCACATTATCTTACGGGTTTTATTCAGCAAGATAGAGCACTGGGCCTCTGAAAGAGATACGTTTCCCTTGGTGAAGGGTTAAAAGAGGACACCAAACCATCCTCTGGAAGTCATTAAGTTACAAAGCCCCAAGAAGATAAAAGTTTCCATTTTCTAAAATGTAAATCAAAAACATATTCATTAGTATTGCAAAACAAACATGCAAATCTTCACCACTTGAAAAGCTCGGCTAAATATGTACAAGGGCTAAACCCAAAAATACATCTGGTCCTCGGTTACAGAACTTGCTTTTTTGGTTTTATCTAAAGAGTTTGTCTGTCTTCCATGGTTGGCTTCTTGGATTATTGCAATTCATAATAAGCCTTTTAGCTAAGGATGAAATAAACAAAGATAAAGTCTATGTCCTAGTTTTAAATGGTCCAGATGGGATGATTTTTCCATATGTTTAGCACACCCACTGTTTATTAATCATTGCTAGCAGAGCTTAGAGGATTACTGGGTTTATTGCCTGGGCAAGGGCTAAAATTTACAGTTTGTTTAATCTCTGCACACCTTTTTAATATTCCATCCTTCCTGGATTGTCCTTTGTGCTTAGTTCAGGTTGGGTGTGTGTCCGACTCTGTGTGTGTGTGCACGCGCGACATTTTATACGGTAGGGAATCTCAGCCAACTGATCGAGGGGAGGTTTTTGTGCCCAAATTTGGATACAATATCAGTCGTAAGGAATGTGTTACATCATAACAATGACAGTGTGGGTAAAACTGGCAATACTTGACTCACTACCCTTTATAGTGATTTACTTAGTGTCTTGCAATCTGTTTTTCATATGATGTTTGTTTCTCATAAACAGTTTCAACATGGGAGAATATGGTGTCAAGATAACAGTCATATCATTCGTCATTGCAGAACATCTATGGGGCTTGCCAAGAAAATAAGATTCTTTTATCTTGGGCTCTTACAAGTACTTGCACTCTGGTGATTGTTTCTCATCAATGTGCTGTATTGTGTTCTGAAACCTGCCCATCGCGGCCTCTGTTACGTTGTCGTTCCAATTTTTTGTAAGTGAAACAAAGCCCACAAAAGGGTCAGCATGGGGAACGGTGGCATTAAAAAGAAAGGAGGTGGTCTGGGAACACCACGCTGAAAGGACAGAACCCCAAGCGGTGAGTTAATGAAGTTGCAAAGGCACCCTGACTGTTTCCTGTAATTTTTAAAATGGATATGGTCTTAAAGTTTATTGCCTCCATTTTCATAAGTGTACCACGCTCTTAAGCATATTTTTAGTTGTAAAATGGTTAGAACAACAGTTTGGGGGAGAAATAAAGGAGAAACCTCTGTCTTTTTATATCACAATCATAAAGCCACCCCGTCAATCTGAGGGAATTCTGACACAAGGCTCCCATATTTGGAACACCCCTTAAAACTTGGAAGGAGACAAAAGGGGGGAGATAGTCTTTAAAATTACTTTTAATAGAATTGGTTAAGACAGTTAATGTAGAAAATATTCTATTAATCATGTATGCTTTTTATAGTATATTTACATGGGTTTTGAGATGTGGTTTTATATCTTCAATAAATAGAAGAATGGAAGGCCTCCATAAGGCATAAGAATAGACAGCTGTGGGCACAGAAAAATGAATATTCAGTCATTCAAAAAAGGCTTCGAAATCACTCTGCTGGAGTCTTGTATACAATAATTAAGCTCTGAACAAGTAGTGTTTATGATATCCTACCCTATGCTGTGTGTGCTGAGCATTTACTCTATGAAATAAAAAACAGAATTTGTGATCAGAAACCAGAATTTTTCAAATAAGTTACCTGAAGAAGCAACATTTAACTTATTTCCATGAAGTTCGAGCTTGAACTTGGAATGCCAATTCTATGACCCAAACAATAGTCACATGTTCTGGGAAATCCACACAAAGAATCTTCTAGAGCGTGTCTTTAGTTTGTGTGGCCAGGAAGGCTGCTGTGTTTAAAGCATTGTTGGCAGCCAAGTTGGTACCTCAGCTTCCTCCAAGGTGATAAACTAAGCCCACTTCCTATTCAAAGAAAAAATAATATTAACATGACTAACCAAGAAAGAATATAGTGTTCCTTGCATGGAGCTAGTATGTATACAGCAAATCTCAGAAGAAAGAAAATTAATTGCACATAGCAAAGTTCAACCACCTTCTGAGAATATCTTACAGTGGAAATAAAAAGGAAACATTCAAGAAGGTCAATATCAAATGATCTTTAAAAGAACTTACAAAGCACATAGCAAACTGCTAAGCTTTAGGGGTTGGCAGAAAAATATAGAGAAGACATGGCCTCTTTCTGAAAGGGAATGGCCCACCAAAGCTGTTTCCCAGGCAAAGGAATGTTTTCCACCACTCATGATGTCTCCATTTATATTTTCTTGTCCCCACAGCAATTGCGTGTGTAGGTATATGGTTCCTTCAGAAAAACTGGGTAATCAGAATAATCTAGTTTTTTTCCTTGCTGAGTAAATGGCTAAACCCAGCAATAACCTCCAAGCAGGAGGAAATGTTGAAGGGGTGATTGGACAGTGTCTAAGTGACTAAGCAATAGGAATGGATAAAAATCCCATGAAAATAAACTCATGGTCTTCTCCTAAAATTTAGATCCCCCATCTCAATTTCTGTTCATAGATACCCCAAATTTCAGCTGATTACAAACCTCTGAGTTCTACCTCTACCCATTCTTCCCTCAAAATGTGTACACTCATCTAATTCTCTGCTTTCATTCTCCATTGCACAATTCTGGTTCTGATCCTTATTGTCTACCTGGATTACTGCAATAGCCTTCTGAATATTCACCCTTACCTCCCCCAGCAACCTATTCTATAGACATCTAGACAAGATAATTTTTCTAAAAAATCAATTTCAGCCAGTCACAACCGTTCTCAAAAGTGGCCAAATATTTTCCACTGACCAACAGGACCAAGGCCAAAGTTAACTTGATGACATTTAAAGCCCACTACCTAACAACTTTTGGCCTCACTGCCCTTCATCATGCCATATCAGTTTCTTACACTTAATGTCTCATTTCCCCTTTCTTTGACTGTCCAAATCCTACCTAACCACAGGTCTAGTTTGCAAGTCTTTTCTGTTCCATGAGACCTTCCCCCCACCAAAGTCCATATTGATGCCACCCTTCTCTAGATCTCAAAAACTCTGTCTGACTATACTGTATCACATACATAGTCACATGCTGCCTTGTATCATTGATGATAGTTCCCTGGGGATTGTTTCTAAAATGCACTAGTAATTACTACATTGAGCCCTTGTTCTATGCCAGACATAATATTAAGCCACTTACCTAAGTTAGACAACTAACTTTAGAATATGAACTCCATGAAGACACATCTGCTTTGCTCATACAGTGCCTGGCAAAATGAACAGGTAATATTCTCTGGGCACCAATGCCTAGGTCAGTACGTAGTGCCCAATTTTGAGAATTCAAATACAGCATAGACTGTTCTAAATTGATAGACATTTTAGAGGGTGATAGTCAATAGTCAGAAAAATTATTCTAGTAGAATGAAGACATTCTCTCCTATAAAGCAAGGTTTGGTGGTGGGGTGTGGTGTATAGGAGTCCTATATGTTACACATGATTGTTTTGTAAATCACAACTTTTCTAATAATAATATATATATTCTGTCCTAGTCTCAGAATTGGCTCACCAGTTTCCTTGTTCCATTTTGTGTTATTTAAATGAACTTTTGCTACACTTCATTACTTTTGCTACACCCATGAGTTTCAGTCACTTGCTAGAACTTCCTGAGAGGACTGGCTTGAACTCTAAGTTTCTTAGTAGTCATTTTATTTTTTTGTCATTTGAATATACTTGACTAGATTGTACCATTTAAGAGTAGTTGTTGGAGATTCCAGGAAGATGGCATCAGAGTAGGTAAGCAGGGCCCAACTCTCTCACAAAAACAACAAAGACAGGCCAAAAGCTGTCCAAGGGACCTGTTTTGGGGTTCAACAGATGAGGACAGTGCTATGCAACTCCCAGGAGGGCAAGGGAGAGAGCCAAAGAACCCGAAACTGCAAACGTGAGTTACTAAACCCCCATACTAGCCAAGAAGGGCTCCCATCTCCCACCCTCAAGACATTAAGCATGGATAAAACCCCTGGCTCACTGCAGCCAACTGAGAGGGGAACAAATGTTTTCCTCCCTGTCAGCTGTTAAAAAAAGAAAGAGGAGGAGAGCATCGAAGACTTCTCTTCACTGAATCTGGCCAGCAAAGCCTGTCTGAGCAGACCAGAAATACAGGAAAGAGGTGGTTAAAACAAACACCTCCTTGGAAAGGGTCAATAACAAGTGCCATCTGCTGGCTGGGCGGGAAATTGCAAGAAGAAAAACTGCTTTTAGGTCTCTCATTAGCCCCACCCATGGGAGAAAATCTGCACCCTTTTTGTGAGTCCATGGCCCAATTATGATAGCTTAAGCTGGGCAATTTTAAAGACTTAGAATAAATTGAACCAAAAATCAAAGAAGAGCTACAGGAAAAAACACTAAGCAAGAGAGAGAAATTGACCATCAGAGTAAATTCACCAACATATTCAGAAGGCTAGACATTAGCAAAAAATTACAAGTCATTCTAGGAAACAGGAGAGATGGCCCAGCCAAAAGAACAAACCAAATATCCTGAAGACATATAGAATTTAAGACAACTAACTAATGAAAATCACACAAATCTCCAAAATCAATTTAAGGAATGGAAGGAAAACATGACTAAAGAGATAAAGGATATTAAGAAGTCACTAAGTGAGCATGAAGAACAATTAGAAAGACTTCAAAGGAAACTAACAGAGCTTATGGGAATGATAGACACAATAAATGAGATTAAAAATACATTAGAGGTACATAACAGCAGATTTGAATGTTCAATGACAAAATTACTGATTTCGAGGACGGAACATCTGAACTGGAAAAAACAGGAGAAGAGAATGAGAAAAGAATGGAAAATATGGACCAAGTTCTCAGGAAGTTGAATGACAACACAAAACACACAAACGTATGAGTTACGAGTGTCCCATAAGGAGAAGAGAATTGAAAAGGGGCAGAAAAAATATTTGAGGAAATAATGACCAAAAACTTCCCAACCCTTATGAAAGACATAAATATCAATATCCAAGAAGGACAATGCACCCCAAAAAGAATAAATCTGAATAGACCTTCTCCAAGACACCTACTATTCGGAATGACAACTATCAGAGATATGGAGATGATTCTGAAAGCAGCAAGAGAAAAGCAAAGCATCACATACAATGGAATCTCAATAAGATTAAGTATCGACCTCTCATCAGAAACCACAGAGGACAGAAGAAATTGGTATGCTGTATTTAAGGTACTGAAAGAGAAAAACTTCCAGCCAAGAATTCTGTATCTGGCAAAACTGTCTTTAAAATAATGAGGGTGAAGTAACAAAAGAGAAAAAAATGAGGGTGAGTTTAAAGTCATCACAGACAAACAAAAACTGAGAGAGTATGTTATCAAAAAATGAGAATTACAAGAGATACTAAAGGGAGTGCTGCAGCCTAAAGGGAAAAAACAAAGGTAAGGACTTGGAGAAGAGTCTAGAAAGGAAGATTATTAGGAAGGGTAAATTAAAGGGTAGAAAGACAGATAATAGTAAAATATGACAATGGAAAGTCAAATGATAAAATGGACAAAATATGTAATGCCTTTACAGTAATAACATTGAATGTTAATGGCTTGAACTCCCCAGTCAAAAGACATAGACTGATAGAATAGAGTAAAAAAGGAAAAAGTGAGCCATCTATATGCTGTCTACAAGAGACTCATCTCAGACGTAAGGACGCAACCAGGTTGGAAAGAGATACGCCACACACCTAGTAACCAAAAAGGGAACTGTGTAAAGATACTAATATTGGACAAAATACATTTCAAATGCCAAACTATTTTAAAGTATGAAGAAGGTCATTATACATTAATAAAATGGGAAATTCACCAAGAAGAAATAAGTATATTAGTAAATATTTATGCACCTAACCTGGGTGCATGAAGATACATGAGGCACACATTGGCAAAACTGAAGGGACAAATAAATGTAACTACAATAGTAGCTAGAGACTTCAATAACCACTCTCAGTATTGGATAGACCATCTGGAAAGGGATAAATAAAAAATAAAGAGCTTGAATTCTATGATAAATGAACTAGACCTAACAGACAACTATAGAGCATTACACCCCAAAACAGCAGGATATATATTCTTTTAAAGAGCACATGGATCATTCTCCAGGATAGATCATATGCTGGGTCACAAGACAGGTCTTAATAAACTTAAAAAGATTGAAATTATACAAAACAATTTCTCTCACCCTAATGGAATGAAGCTGGAGGTCAATAATAGGTAGAAAAAGGGAAAATTCATAACTATATGGAGATTAAACAACACACTCTTAAATAATCAATGGGTCAAATAAGAAATTGCAAGTGAATTGAATAAATATCTTGAGACAAATGAAAATGAGAACACAATATTCAAAACCTATGAGACACCACAATGACAGTGCTGAGAGGGAAATTTTCAGCCCTCAATTCTTACATTAACAAGAAGAATGAGCCAAAATTGGATGTCAAATTGCACACTTGGAGGAACTAGAGAAAGAACAGCAAATTAATCCCAAACCAAGCCAAAGGAAAGAAATACTAAAGATGAGAGCAGAAATAAATGAAATCGAGAAGAAAAAACAATAGAGAGAATTAACAAAACCAAAAGTTGGTTCTTTGAGAAGATCAACAAAATTGGCAAACCTTTAGCTAAAGTGACAAAGAAAAAAAGAGAGAGGGTGCAAATAAATAAAATCAGAAATGAGAGGGGGAACATTACCACTGACCCCACAGAAATAAGGGAGATCATAAAAGGATACTATGAACAGTTGTATGCCAAAAAACTAGACAATGTAGACGAAATGGACAAATTCCTAGAAACACACGACCAACCTACACTGACCCTAGAAGAAACAGAAGACCTCAACAAATCAATCACAGGTAAAGAGATTGAAACAGTCATCAAAAACCTCTCAGAAGACTTCACAATGAATTCTACCAATCATTCAAAGACAATCTAGCACCAATCTTGCTCAAGCTCTTCCAAAACATTGAACAGGAAAGACTACCAAACTCATTTTATGAAGCCAACATCACCCTACTATCAAAACCAGATAAAGATATCACAAAAAAGAAAATTACATACCAATGTCTTTAATGAATATAGGTGCAAAAATCCTCAACAAAATACTCACAAACCAAATCCCAAATCACATTAAAAGAATTATATACAACGATCAAGTGGGTTTTATCCCAGGAATGCAAGCATGGTTCAACACAAGAAAATCAATTAGTGTTATAAAACACCTTAATAGGGGCCGGCTCGATAGCCCAGTGGATAGGGCGCCGGCATACCACATGGGAGGCCCCGGGTTCAGTTCCCGGGGACCTCTGCTAGTGGGCAGACCGCCTTGAGAATGGCAAGCCGCCATGGGCGGGCCGGAGCCGCCGTGGGCAGGGCAAGAAGCTGCCACGGACAGGGCAAGAGCCGCCACAGGCAGGGCAGGTCGCCCACGAATGGAGCGCAGCCAGCCACCCGCGAACTGAAAGCCCGCCGTGAACGGACGCAGAGACCGCCCACAAGCGGGGAAAGCCACGCCTGCGCAGTGACCACTCTCGGCGCATCGTCGCAGCGGGGGGAAGGGGAGATATGTAATAAAATAAATAAATCTTTAAAAAAAAAACAAAAACAAACAAACAAAAAAACACCTTAATAAATGGAAGAAGAAAAAATCACATAAACCTCTCATTGATGCAGAAAAGGTGTTTGACAAAATACCCTTTCTTGATAAAAACACTCCAAAAGATAGGAATAGAAGGAAGCTTCATCAGTATGGTAAAGTGCATATATGAAAAACCTACAGCTAGCATTTTACTCAATGGTAAAAGACTGCAAGCTTTCCTGATGAGATTAGGAACAAGATAAGGATGCCCACTGTCAAAACTGTTATTCAATATTGTGCTAGAAGCAATTAGGTTAGATAAAGAAATAAAAGGGACCCAATAGCAAAGGAAGAAGTAAAACTTGCACTATTCACTGATATGATCCTATATCTAGAAAATCCTGAAAAATCCACAACCAAGTCACTAGAATTAATAGACAAGTTCAGCAAAGTGGCAGGATAAAAGATTAATATGCAAAAGTCAGTAGCATTTCTAAACACTACTGATGAGCAATCTGAGGCAGGAATCAGAAAAAAAAAAACCCATTTATAATAGCAACTAAAAGAATCAAATATTTAGGAATAAACTTAACCAGGACATGAAGGACCTGTATTCAGAAAACTACAAAACATTGCTACTTTCCCACCAAGAAGACTTAAATATATGGAAGAACATTCCATGTTCATGGACTGGAGGACTAAATATCATTAAGATGGTAATTCTACCCAAACTGACTTACAGATTCAGCACACTCCCAATAAAAATCCCAACAGCCTTTTTTTTGCAGAAATGGAAAAGACAAATTTATTTGGAAGGGTAAAGGGCCCCAAATAGCCAAAATTGTTTTAAAAAAGAAGAATGAAGTTGAAGGACTCTTACTTTCTGACTTTAAAGCATATTACTTAACTACAGTTTTAAAAACAGCATGGTACTGGCATAAAGACAGAAAGATTGACCAATAGAACCAAATCAACAATTCAGAAATAGACCCTCACATCTCTAGTCAATTGATTTTTGACAAGGCTGTCAAGACCTCCCAGCTGGGCCAGAACAGTCTATTCAACAAACAATGCTGGGAGAACTGGATAGCCATAGCCAAAAGAAAGAAAGAGGACTTTTATCTCACACCTTATACAAAAATTAACTCAAAATGGATCAAGGACCTAAATATAAGTGACAACAATAAAATTCCTAGGAAAAAAATGTAGGAAAACATCTTCAAGATCTTGTGGTATGCAGTAGTTTCTTAAACCTTACACCCAAAGTATGAGCAACAAAAGAAAAAAGATACATGGGACCTTCTCAAAATTAAACACTTTTGCACCTCAATGGACTTTGTCAAAAGGGTGGAAAGGCTGCCCACTCAATGGGAGAAAACATTTGGAAATCACATATCCGATAAGGATTTAATATCCATGATATATAAAGAGATGCTACAACTCAACAATAAAAAGATAATGACCCAATTTAAAAATGGGCAAAAGACTTGAATAGACATTTGTCCAAAGAAGAAATACAAATGACAAGAAAACACATGAAAAAATGTTCAACATGACTAATGATTAGAGAAATGTAAATCAAAGCTACAATGAGATATCATTTCACACCTATTAGAATGGGCACTATTAAAAAGACAGAAAACTGTAAGTGTTGGAGAGGATATGGAGAGAGAGAGAAATGTTTATTCACTGTTAGTAGGAAGGTAGAATGGTATGGTCACTGTGGAGGACTGTTTGGCAATGCCTAAGGAAGTTGAATATAGACTTGTCATGTGACCCAGCAATACCACTAGTAGATATATACCCAGAAGAACTAAGAGCATTGACACAAATAGACACCTGCGTACCAGTATTCATAGCAGCATTATTCACAATTGTCAAAAGATGGAAACAACCCAGGTGTCCATCAACCAATGAATGGGTCAACAAATTGTGATGTATACACACAATGGAATATTATGCAGCTGTAAGAAGAAATGAAGTTGTGAAATAGATGACAACATGGATGAAACTGAAAGACATTATGTTGAATAAAGCAAGCCAGACACAAAAGGACAAATATTGTATGATTGCACGATTATGAACTAAATATATTGTATAAACTCATGGAGTTAATCATTAGACCAGCTAATAGAACTAGGGTAGAGAATGGAAAGCTGGGGGTTAATCTCTGCAGAATTGGTAAAAAGGTTGTCTATAAGTCTTTGGAAATGAATAGAAATGGTGAGAGCATATCATGGTGTTTATAACTAGCAGAGCTATTATATGGTTATGAGAGTGGTTGAAAGGGAAAGTCTAAGGACAGGTATATTACAAGAAGAAAAGCTAAAAAAATGTAATCTGGGACTGTATAACATAGTGAAAAACCATAGGTGAAATACAAATATGGGTAATATTGCATATATAAGACTGTTTTTACAAAATATAAATACAAATAAACTAGAGAGTTGGAAACAGAATAGCAGCTATGTACAACAGGGGAAGCATAGAGAGATTGAGAGGTGATGAATTTTGTTTGTTTTTTGATTTTTATTATTATTGGAATAATGAAAATGCTCTAATAATGATTGATGTAATGAATGCACAACTGTGTGATTATACCAAATACCACTGATTGTTCACTTTGGATGGATTTATGCTTTATTAATATGTAGCATATAAATCATTTGTTTAAAAATGCAAATTGTAAAAAAAAGAAGAATTCTTTTCATTTTTCCACACTTTCAATAGTTTAATTAAACTTGGAAAGAAAATAAGGCTCCCAAAATCTCTTCCACTGCTTTGCTCCTCACTTCCAGATTCTATCCTCTGATCTTGAAGGAACCTTTATACCATTATAACAATATAAAAGGATTCCTTCGGAAAGAGTCAAGCTGCTTCCTGAAAGACAAAGTGAAGGAGTCATTGAAGCTCAAAGATCCTACTGAATTAAAATGGAAATTCGGAGTCGTGGCTGATCCAGACTGTCTACCTGTACCAGTCAGATTATCCAGATAACTGCCACCCAGCACTTTACTTCCATGTTTTGGAATAATGAAAGCCACAGATGCCAACTGAAATGAGAAATCATAAAGCCAAACTTGGCCTAGTAGGGAGATATATTTTATCCTACCATATTTTTACATTTGCATACATGGCAACCTTCAAAGCCAGGAGTTTATATTTTCCCACCAAGGCTCAGCATGTGTGAAAAATGCTTTCCAAGAAACGAAGTCTGGCTAAGATACAAATGCAAATGTGAATTTGTGGGCAAACATATGCTTAGTTTAACCTGAACTGAGAGCTTTCCTCCACATCTTGGACGAGCTTGGTAACCCAAGTCACTTCCAGACCAGAACCTTGAACCTCAAAATCCAAAAAAAATCAGTGGCACAAGGAGAGAGTCACTGTAGTGAAGAGTAAGAATTTTAGGGGAAAAAAATACTTTATTCTATTCAACTAGAAAGAAGGACATTCAGCAAGAGACAGCATGTTCAAGGCTGGAAATTTTATGCTAATTCTTTCTATGAGCAATGATTATCTCTGTGGCCACAAACAAGTTTCAAATCCTCTGGCTTCATCAGAGCTTTTTTTCTCTTGAAATGGAACAGTACCAGAATTTTGTTCTACTGATTTCCGACTCTAAAAGGTTTGTCCAAGTAAGGATATAGACAGAGGATTTTGTGCTAAAAGGTGTGATCAGATTTACCTAATGCTTTCTCTCCCCACCACCCTAAAAAAGGTTAGCTGTAAGTTGTCAAATATATATATAGATTTAGATCTTAGAGTTTATAAACATATAGCATATATCAGAACCAGAAGGAAGTAGTTCACATGGGCTAGAATACATGGACAAAGTTGGGGCAAGTCTGAGATTCCTGCCATATTGTGTCCCATCTTCCCAGGGTGCTGGACCTTGCCCCACCTTATGTCACCCCTGAACAATTTCAGATGATTTATGCTCAGCCGCACTGGCTCTTTCTTTTTATGTCTTTGGAAACAAAAGAAAAAAGATGTCCAAGAGAGATTACTTGGAGATTTGAAATTTATTTAATGCATGGTTATTTGCCTACATATGGCCTAGGCCTGTTTGACACAAACTGCCAAGTATTTTAAATGGTTCCCAGGAAACTCCCAGCCTCGGCTCCATGGCCATGACTTTCCTATACCAGTTTAATTGTTACAATGAGAGGCTACATAGTGAACAGCCAAGCCCTGACAAAATAGCAATTTGCCAATCTGGATGTTCAAAACAAATAAGAAATACAGAGATATTCCCTACTTGAAGCAGAATTTATTTTCAGTGTTTTTAACTTTTCTACAAATAACATTTTATTTGAAACAGCTTCAATTGCCAAACGTGAAAAAATGACAAAAGCAGGCAATGGAGAGTGGCATTGTGCCCTCAGCCCAGGGTTCTCAGAAATAAACAAACTTTTCTGTGGCGTGGGGAACGCCAATTCATGAAGGGGGAGCCAAGATCGTGAATGAAGGCTGAGCTCATAAAACTGTTCTTTCCCTTATCAAGATGAGGTTTTAGGCTCTCAGATTTCAAGGGTAAGATTTGACTTTTATTTTTCTGAGACCAGAACATGTAGCTCTCACATGTTTTGCCCTGGGCATTAATTAGCATGGGTAACCAACACCTCCCGTTGGAAAAAAGCAAAATCAATTAACAAATTTATTAAATGCTCACTATGTGCAAGGGACCAGGCTAGATGGCCAACGAACACAAAAGAATAGGCTACATGGCTGCATCTTAAGTGTCTCATAGGATTAATTGAAGAGCAGAGCTGAGAGATAATAACATTAAAATACACTCTTAGTGCCAAAATATGGTCAGTCAAATCAGTGTTTTAGGAGTCAGAGATAGGCCTGGGTCAGTTAAAAAAGACTAAAGAAAGTAGTTTAGATTTGAGCAGAGACTGAGAAAGAAGAAAATTCAGACAAGTGGAAAAGAGAAGGCAGACATTCATGGCAACAGGTAAATGCGTGAAGCAAAGTTTCTTACTGAACCTGACATTATAATAATTAAAGATTATACATCTTCCTCTTTCCCCCAAAACGAATTAATAACTATTTAAATAATATTCTTTTATCAATGCCCCTACAAAGGGTGGTAATGTTTAGGTAAATCAACAATTAAGTTGTGATTGACCGAGTTCTAGTAAACAATTTTGCAGGCATTAATGGGCACTAATGTAAAAATGTGTATATATTTTAAATTAAAGAATAACCAGTAATAAGAATAAATATAATTCCTGTGTTATAAATTTGGTCAGAAACCCCACATTCTTTCAGACTCATGTCCAGAGTTAAACATGGATTTCTTCATACTTGCTGATAAAGCTTCTAGGAAGTTCTTTGAAGTCTGAGTCTGTGTCTCCCAGCTCGATATACATAGTGCCTAGTAAATTGTCTGGGCTTATAGTAGTTGCCCAGTTAGTAGATGTTAAACTGAACTGGTCTAAATCACATTTCAATCTGATGAAAATATGGACATTTGTGATCTAAAATATCTTCAGAATTAATTGGTAGTGATTAGTCCTTGTTTAAAGGAATAACCTTAGAAAGTATGTCAATACAATTCTGTTTTTAATCTCTCCCTTTGCCCAACATTGTAAACATGACTTTTCTGGTTCGACCCCTCCATTCCATCTCTAGATACAGAGAGAGGAGTCAGGGTTTGGAGGATTCCCCTTATCCTGCTGGATCCCTAATGTATTCCTTAAATTCTTGTGTAAAGAAGTGCATAATCCATGGAGTAGGGTAGAGCTCATCTCAGCATGATGACCCTAATTCATTGGCTAATAAAACCATAGATCATGAGTTAGTGATGTGTTGGCAGGGTGGCACTAGCTTAGAGAGGGTATGCACAAAAATGAGGTCCAGTCTGTCTCTCAAAGCAATAACAATTCACAATAGGAATTTTACAGTGCTCTAAGGAGTAATCAAGCCAATCAGAAATTAAAGGAACTACATATGTACAGCATAATGAGAAGATTAATTAGGGGGAAAGGCAGATTTACTAGGGGGAAATACATGACTAAAGAGAGAATTATGGAGCCAGTAAAGAAACCATGGAAAAAGTTGCCCAATACAGTTTTAAGGTTTTGCATTGACTTCTGGACAGCCCTCTTGGTCTCCTGCAGACATAAACTACTCAGAGCCTGGTTTGCCTGCCCAGGTCCTTTCTTGAAAGAACTCATCAATCCCAAGCCTATATTTGCTACCAGTTGGGATGTGGATCTGCTTAAAGATTAGAGTCAAAAGCAAAGCAGAACCTCACCTTAGCTCAAGTCAGTAACCCTGTGTTGTTCAAGTGACCATTTGGGATCTTAATGAAAACATTCATGATTCATGCCCTCTATGTTTCACCGTCCTGGCACATATAGGCCTGGCATTATTCCATTTTCTACCTTCTAAATCTTTACTGAGCAACAACCATATGCAGTACCAGAGCAATATCTCCATTTCCTAGGTTCTGTAGATGGAATCTCTAATAAGCCTTCATCATTGCTCTCAAGATGCTCATTATGATAGAATCAAATCAAAGGCAATCCCTATGGCTGTGGACTTATGATTGAAGGGAGAAGCTACTGGCTTAAACAGACCTACAAA
>PVKH010016229.1:0-15825 GCA_004027955.1 Chaetophractus vellerosus
GAATCTGGGTGAAAAGTGTGCAGGACCTGCCTATGTACTACTTTGCAAATCCCTATGAATCTATACTTATTTCAATGTTCCCCCAAAATCAGACCCACTGATTGTCTGGGGGTAATCTAGGTTTTGCTTCCTTTGAGATTTGTCCAGCATCTGCATCTACCATTGGAAACAGATCAGAACCCATACCAGATATCCATACCTCCAATAACTTCTCCTAGGCCCAATTCTATTCCCCAAACCCCTTCTTATAGCTGCTTGGCTGGAATACCTTCAAAGGCTTAGACGTCTGTGCCAGTTCCACTTCCCTTCGACTCCTTCTTGGCCCTAGCCCACCTCTGCTGTCATACTTCTCTCCTAGGTCAGGGGCATCAGAGATGCTGATAAAAGGGGTTTTACTGAAGTTCTTCCCCATCAAGGACACATGGGTTTTGATTGCTTATAGCATTTTTCAGTGATATAAAAAAAACGGAAGCATGGTAGAAGGACCTACGTTTTTATATAAATAAATTATCATATATAAATTTTCCCAAGAGGCATCCAAGCCAGTCTATAGAACATGTCTCTGTCGGGGGAACCATACCCTGTACATTGAACACACTGATATCCATTTTCAATCTGCAAAGAAAAACAATCTGAAGGGAAACTAAACTGCTCTTCCTTTGTAAGCTTAGGGAAATTATTCTAATTTAAAAGTTAGCAGAATTCTTACTCTTGTACAAACTAGACTTTAAAACATTGCCATTGCATTGACCAAGCAGTCCCTGTTTTTATTATCCTCCTGATATTTAAACATATCAAAACATAACTGACGAAAGCCTTCATTTTAAAAATTCTGAAAATTCTAATATTCAATTAAAATATGCATTTCACTACCATACTATATTTATGCCCCTTAAAAGTCAAGGCTGGTACTGCTCAAATACTGCCTTTTTCCAATTCTTATTGTTAATTAAAAGGTAAAAAACTATTACCAGGGTATCTGCAATCAGGCTTTCAAAGTAAAAAACATCAATATCCAGTAATTGAGAACATTTTGGAATAAACTTTAATAGGCAAAACATTCAGAGGAAAAAAAACATTCTGTATTATTTCTAATTAAAACCAGATCAGTATATGGTACTGAAAAGTTGCAATTGCCCATGCCTTCCAGGCATCTCTCCAAGTTTTCTCCTATAGCAGATACTAAAGTAAAGAAATACAGTCAGGCCTGTCCATTTATATAATGTTTAGAGGAATAATGCATCAACAATATATTGTTTTGGATTTTTACAGAAGCTAACGTCAAGAAGCAAAATGTGTTGGGAAACTATAAATGAGTCTAACTCTGTTACACTGGAAAGCATAAATTCCAAAGTAAGGCCCACTGACACGGTGCCAAATTCCTGAGCTTGTCTGCCCTGCTCACAGTATCTGGAAGTCTCTAGAGCTCTCAGGAGCCCCTCAGTTTGAGAGACTGTTTACTGTGGCAGTCAATGAGATCCTGCTGAGACGTGCATAAGCAAAACCTCTGGAATGACCTCCTGACTCATTTTGAAATCTCTTAGCCATAAAAACTTAAATTTATTTAATACTTCCCCCTTTTCGTCAAAGTCTTTTCCCAAATGCATTGCTAGTTGTCGCTTGGTAGTAATCCCTCGGTGCCAGAGAGGCACCCTGGGAGTCATGTCCCACGCCAGGGGGAAGGTAGTGCACTTATATGCTGAGTTTGGCTTAGAGAGAGGCCACATTTGAGCTACAAGGAGGATTTCACGAGGTAATTCTTAGGCAACATATAATACTAGGTTAAGTTTCAGTTTCACAAGAAGAGGTTCATAAATACAATCACCTATATCAAGGGCCTGGCGTAATGGTCTGCCTTCCTTCACTAGGCACAACAACCTTTGTACTCAGGGGATTCTTGCCAACTTATCAGAGAATGTAGCAGAACTCCCAGGATGGGAATTCAATATTCTTTTGGTTATTGTGTGGGTCTCTAAGTACCAAGACAATGCCCCATGAACACTTGGACATATTCATATGCCTTGGAGGAATGCCTCAGGTGCACCCTTCCCCATACATCCCCCCATCACCATCATTTATAGTTTCCCTACACATGACTCCTCTGCCCCTTCTATTTGAACCTATAATTAGCACTATACTTGTTAAATATGTCCCAGAGACTTAAATCTTTGGTCCAATCATGTAACAGTTGAGCCCTGAATCTCAGCAGAGTTGCAACACCTACTCTCCAGTTCACTGGACTCACCCAGAACAACTAACAAGGAGATGATGATGGACAACACCCATCCCAAGGAACAGAGAATATCTACAACTGCAAGCAAGATAGTTTCATCCATCTACCCATGGGATGTAGTTCCCTCTCAACTAGAAACAGAGCGGGCATCATCATCTCTAAATCCTCAAGACTGTGGAATAAACAGTGGACCAAAGTAGACTTACTATATTCTAGCAATGGAAGAACTTTTATCATTGATATAAAGGCAGTGGCCAATGGAGGTTCTGAGTGGAGGGATAGGGAAGAATAAGTGTAATATAGGGACATTTTCGGGACATTGGAATTGTCCTGCATGACATTGCAATGTCGGATACAGGCCATTATATATTTTGTCATAACCTACAGAATTGTGCGGGACAGAGTTTGAACTATAATGCAAACTATAGTCCATGGTTAGCAATGCTTCAATATGAGTTCATCAACTGTAACAAATGTACCACACTATTGAAGGATGTTGTTAATGTGGGAAAGTGTGGGAGGGGTAAGGGATGGGATGGGGCATGTGGAAATCCCCTATATTTTTTATGTAACATTTATGTTATCTAAAACTTCTTTTAAAATAAAAATTAATAAATGCCAAAAAAAAAGCAAAATTTGCTCTCCCAATGTACTTATATATTTTAGTTAATCCTCACCCTTGGGTGTAGGTAAGTTGATGATTATAAAATGGCTGTACTTAATGCTCACTATGCTTAGCGGTGTCCTCATATTTAGGGCATAAAGATGACCAAAATAGTTCCTATTTAAAGGAGCACAAAATCTAGTATTGGAGTCAATTACAATTATAATTGAGTTCTTATCAACTAAATTCTGTCAAACATGGATAGCCTGCAAATGAAAAATCTGAGTATGTCCATAGTAAAATGAAAGTCCTTAATATCAGATGAGATATAATAAAAATAGAAACTACTAGTAATAATGCCAAGAGTCATTTGACTGTCATTAGCTCCCTAATTAACTCTACCAGCACCCAACCAAATCACCTTAAATAAACAGTATACCTGGTATATAAATGCAGACTCAATAAAAGTCCCCTAACTTCCCCCTCTTTATCAGTCAGGATTCCAGCAGGATACAAATGGCCTTTCAAATTAGGATAATTTGAAAAGGGTTTAATAAAAGGACTATTTATAAGGCCTTGAGTAGGGAAACCGCGGGGTTATCTAGTACCCTAGAGCTGTTATAATCCCTCAACCTAAAGAGGAGGCAGTGGTGACCAGAAGCTGGAAGGAGAAAGTCTGATAGAAACATCTATCTTAAGAAGAGCTATCACCTTCCATAGAGAGATACAGCTAGGTCAAGGTAACTCTACAGGGAGGGAATCAGGGCTGCAATTGTTTGCTAGAATGCCCCATTGGCCAAATCCAACCAGAAGCCCGAAAGCCAAAAAAAAAAAAAAAAAAAAAAAAAAAAATCCATTGATAACATCCATACTACTGTCAGCAGGTGGAAAAGGATAGGTTAAGGGGGAGGAACCAACACTTCCTGAGTAGTTACAATGATTACAGCGTAGTGCTAAGTACTTGATACATATGTCATCTCCCTTAATTCTCCCCAGAGGCCCAGAGGAAAGGTGAAGAAACTGAAGCTCATTTACATTATCTAACTTGATTACAATTATAATTGAGTTCTTATCAACTAAATTCTGTCAAACTCCTCGGCACATGGGCACATGGTTTCTTCATTATTTTATGTGAGGACTTGCAGATGGGCTACCTACACACTTCAGAAGAATTTTTCATAAAACTGGGGAATTAGAGGACACATTTGCTATAAGCCGAGCATCCATCTCAGGGTTGCCATAGAAGAGCTGGTTAATAACGTGTAGGCATGAGGAGGAGGACAGGGGTGGTGGTGACGATTAGTGATGATGGTGATGGTGTACACGGGAGTGATGAGAAACAGCTCATCTTATCAAAGAACCGGAGCTTCTATAACTAACATCAAATTTCCTAAAATATGGTAGTGATATATAGTCGAAGTCGTCAAACTGATGACTATTTAAAACTGGTCCCTCAGTCACAAGAAGCAGCTTTTTCAAATCAGGCTATATAGTCTACGGCCATACCACCCTGATCTCGGAAGCTAAGCAAGGTCGGGCCTGGTTAGTACTTGGATGGGAAAATAGCCTGTGTAGCCAGTAGCTTGATTGATTTTTTCTTTTTCTTTTTCTTTTTTTTTTTTTTTTGGACCTCTGATGTGTGAAGCAGGTGCTCAACCACTGAGCTACATCTGCTCTGCTTGATTGAATTTCAGTTTCTCTGCCTGTGAAAAAAGTAATAATACATGTTTCTCCTACAGTTGGTGTGAAGAATTAATGACAGAATATCTTTAGAGCACTTGGAACATTAGCTCCCTAATTAACTCTACCAGCAACCACCCAACTCACCCTAAATAAACAGTATACCTGGTGTGTAAATGCAGTCTCAATTAAAGTCCCCTAACTTCCCCCTCCGTAACAGAGCAATTCTTGGACCAAAAAATAAGGGAAGAGAAAGAGCAGTTGCTACTCTGCTCATAACAAGTTTTTTGCTTGTTTGTTTGTTTGTTTTCAATAAAATTTCTCTAGAGTCACATCTGAGAATAAAGGGCTTGGTGAATATTTTGATGACAAAGAAGATCAATAAAACAATTTCATATGAAGAAGGCTAGGGTTTAAAGTATTCATTTCAATATGGATTCCTGCTCCCAAATAAGGGATTAGGTTTTAATCTTCCAAAAGAATCAGAAAGCAACCTCATGCACTACTTCTAGGGACAGTTTTCAATTTTTAAAAATTATTTCAAAACACAACTAAACCAGAATGTATTAAAAAGTATTCCACCAAGAAAACCTCACTATCAATGACCAGAACAAATGCTAAACGACAAAGTTCTTCATGAAATTCAAAAATTTCATGAACCCAAGTTCATAAATATTTTAGGGGTGATTAGATTTATATTATGGGCCATTACAAACTCTTGTATTTAAAACTTACTTTTTGAAGAAAAAAAGACATGAAAAATCCAAAGAAGATACCAAAGAAACACCAATTGACTGGAGAAAAAAATTCCTACTTTTAAAAATAATTACTTTTGAAGAAATGCACCACAGTTTTAAATAAAATATCTCTTTACAAATTTATCTTCAGAATGGATCTTTCTACAGTAATTAGCAAAATTGAAGCTATAGTATAATAAAAAAATAGGAAATACAAAAGTGAATAAAATGTCTTTCCTCCGCCCTCCCTAAAATTTCTAAGAATACAAATGTATACATAGCTAAATTCAGAAACCTACATAGTAGAAAATGTCATAATTTGACTTAGTACACTAAGCTCGTGATATTTTTAATAGGGAAGAAGGAAAAGAGGGAGATATTTTTGATAGGAAAGAGAGAAGAAGAGATGGAGTGGGGAAAGAATGAACCTCAGAATATTTCCTCTGCATTTTCAGATATAAAATGTTATATAATTCACATTTATATCACATGTTGCCTCTTTTATCTTGCCTTATTTTTTTAAAAAAACTTATACAAAAATTAAATCTCTATATGAAATGGTTCATCCAAAGTGATACGTTTGAATTGTAACTCTTCCAATGAAGGGTTGTTATTCTATATTTTATTGCTTTGCTAATTTTTAGCAACCATCTTTGTGTTCTGTCTAAACAATTCTCTGTGCACTGACATTCACAATAATGTGTTTACATCACAAAGTTAGTCCCTGTCACTTGATGTAATAAGAAGCTGTATTTTGTAGCATCCAGATACTTTGCATACCTCAGTTCCGCTTTGACATAGGAATGCACTGTTTTGTTTTGCTTTACATCTTTCATCCTTCATCATATTTACAGGTCTTAACAACAGATTACAGAAAATCTATAGTGAGGCAATAGATTAGTTAGGTTCTGTGGGATTAAGAAGTATATTCTTTTTCTCAGATGCACATCAATTTGAGAAATACAACTTGATTTTCCATAAAGTTAAAAATTGTGCTATTTGATTTCAATCTTTCAGTTGATTCTTGGTCAGCACGAAAGTAACTGTCAATAGTTATAATACATTCTGACTCCACTCATCATTTTTTTAACTTGACATGAGCATGTGTTAGCCTCTTCCCATAAACCTGGGAATTTCCCTACTAATTTCCTTAGAGGTTCACTCAGTCTTCAGCTTTCAGGCTGCATGCAAATACCCTCTACCACTCTAGAATGAGTTCCCTACTCTTAGCACAGAGGCTGTTGATGTCACACCCAGATTCCCACGGGATCCCTTTTAAGAGTTTGCTGCCAGTCTTCTCCAAAGCACTGCCCTTGTGACTGGAGCCACCTCTCCGGAGGCGTCTGGGGGATGTACCACCACATTCCCCCACCCCAGGGACCAGAGCTAATGACTGACTGGTGTAAGGGGGCGGGGTATAAAAGCCTGCTCCTTGCCTCAAGGCAGGACTCAATCTGTGGTGTGATTTACACTGGAGCGGCTGAGGCTTGACTTCACCTGCAATCACATCTTTGTTTACCTTCTGTCTCTTCCCTATCCAAATTCCATCAGCTGCTTCCCAGTTTTTCCCAAGAGCCCCCCCTTAATTAATCACCTGCACACAAATCTCGGCTTCTAGGTAACCTGACCTAAGGCTCTAGGGAAGGAAACATTGAGGAGAAAAACAGGCCCATGGGTGGTCTGGCAGTTATGCAGATCATCAGCAACAGCTGAGCCTTTCAGAAGGGCCTGTCCACAGTGCTTCACAAGCACGGGGTGGGGCGGAAAGCGCACGTCCATCCGTAACTGTGTGAAAGGAAGTTCCAGGGATCTCAAAACCCACCTCATTTGCAGAAGTCACTAACTGATTGCTACTCTGGGGAAGGCTGCAGTTGGTACCGGCTGCCCTTCTTGGCAGGTGCCAGGCAGTGCCCTGCACTGCAATTTCTCCATGCATTGGAAGAACAAAAGGAGTCCAAGGCTAGTGGGAAAAAAAAACATGACAAGCTTAACATCAAACTACAAACAGCTCTTTGAAGCTCCCTGATAGAGGTGGTTGTGTTTGTGCCATCGATACCGGGTTGAGTCTTACAATGAAAGGACGATCATCACTTACTCTGGGCTGTCAGTAATGAAAGCTATCAAAACTGAGCCTGAATGGGCCTCACTGTCGCCCTGTAAATCTAACATGGACAGCTTAATGAGGGAGGGACATTATCTTTTCTCACACTCCAATTTTACTCACATAAGAAATGTGGCCCATATTGGCAATTAACTTGAGTGATTAATTAAATCCAATAGCAAGTTCAGTTCCTTCCACAGACCAGTCTGATATCACATGAAGGTACTAACATGCTATGGGCACTTAGCACGTGTTAAATAATAATTACCGAAATAATCTAACTAATTTAGACTATTTTTTGCAGGAAACTGGCAGCTAAAACCTCCTGAGGAAATTAATTCCATAATCTGATACAGGTACTCAATATTCTACACAGTCTTATCCTAACCTCTCCTTTATTACTCCTGAAATTCCCCATAAATACTACAAAAGAATTTTGTTTCTTTCCCCAGCAATTTCTCTCATGAATTGTATTTTAATTTATTTTATTGAGTCCTCTAAAAAGTGAGGAGGCAGCCAATAAGATAAGATAAGATAAGGCAGCCAATAAGATAAGGTACAAACCCTGATCTAGCTTAAGAATATAGAGCCAGGATCCCATTGTGTCTCCTTCAAAACAACCCTGGTCCTGACATAGGAAGGGAAGAGTATCATAATCACGCAGGCATGATCTTCAACGCTTCTCCTCCTTATGCTTCTCCTCCTTATGTGTTCCCTAGATTTAGCTTTAGTTCTTTACTTTTGAACTTTCCTCTATCATATGTAAAATATGATCTGAAGAGGGAGGAGTCTTCAAATTTGACCAATTGGCCAAATAGTAACTAAATTCTTGCATTGGTGAAAATCAGTAAAATTATTTCTTAGTTTATTGTTGTAGAAGCATGTGCCTAATTATATAAAATCAATATAACAGAGTTACAATATAGGCATTATATACATAATAGTGCCTACTTCTCTCCTACCCACCGCAAATCCACCTAACAAAAGCAGTGGTTCTCTACAAATCTCACTGTCAAGGACTCCTTTCATTATCACTTGAGAAGGGGAGACATTTTAAAAATATTTCATCTATCCAAGATTAAAAATTTCTTAATTTCCTACTTGGTGTTTTTAGGAAAGGTATACATCCTGCCTAATGGAACTTCTGATCAGTAAATCACCCACATTAGGACAAAGAATTAACATAATTTTTGGCAAAAATAGGATAATGTGAAAGTCTTCCATAGTTGGTATGGTTACTGGCATCTTTTTGGAAATAAAGAAAATTGCTTGAAGATCTCCATTCTATCTTTGAGGGAACTCCGTGACTAAATGGTATCCTAGACATTAGATATCATAGACAATAGAACAGAAAATCTACATTACCACTCTTTTATACCATAAGAAGCTTCATCTATCTAAGTGGCACCTTAAAACTAGAAGGAGATGGTAATTAACATTAAGTCCCAATGTATCAAGAACGATCAAGTCACCTGAATAGTGGTATCTCCGGGCATATCTTCAATTATTATGAAAAATGCCTATATTGTTAATATATTTGATGACCAAGCACTCCTATACTCTATGATAAAGAAAACAACAAAGGAAATGGTAAACAAATGATTAAATTCATTGGATTTGTGATCTTAAATTTGCATGAAATGCAAATATTTGTTTCAACTGATCCTATAATTAGTCCATATTTTTCACACAGGCTGTTATTTCAGGCCTGCTAAGAATCATAATGACTAGTATAATTAAGCTCTTGCAAAGTGTTTTATATGCTGTATTAGTCAGCCAAAGGGATTCTTATGCAAAGCAGCAGAAATCCGTTGGCTTTTATAAAGGGTATTTATTTGGGGTAGAAGCTTACAGTCACAAGGCCCTAAAGAGTCCAACTCAAGGTACCATAAGAGATACTTTCTCACCCAAAGTCTCTTGCCATGTGTCGAAGCAAGATGGCGGGCGATGTCTGCAAGGGTTCAGCCTTCCTCTTTCCTTTTAAGGCTCCATGGTCCCAGCTTCTCTCGATCTCAGCTGTAGGCTGGCATAAGGCTTGTCTCTCCTCCCAGGGCTCTTTTCTTTCTGGGCTCAGCTGCTCTGTTCTCTTCACAAGGTCACCTGAACACTATCAGGCTCATCTCTCTTTCCCAGGCTGCAGAATCCTCTGTGTATCCTCTCAGTGTATCTACTTCTCTGTGTTTACTTCCATGTGAGAGTCTGTTTTATCAGCCCACCAAGGAGGCTGGGGACTCAACCCTGCCTGCCCTAAACTTAACATAATTTAATTAAAGACATCTCAACTAAATCTAATACAATCAAAGGGTATCATGCCCAGAGGAACAAACCAGTTTACAAACATAATCAAATCTCTTTTTTGGAATTCATAAATAATATCAAACTGCCACATCTGCATTCAATCATTTATTTGACTTAAAAATCCTGTGCAGTAAGTACTATTATCAATCCCCTTTTACAGATGAAGAAAGTAAAGTTTAACAAGCTAAGTATCATGCACGAAGTCACACAGCATCTGGGTTTAACTGCTGCTTGGTCAATCTGGACCAAACAACCAAGTGGTGTCAAGTATCGTGTTCTGTTCATGTGATAGCCGAGGAAGAGATTGTGAAGTACCTGCACAATAAAGAAAAGCCACAAACTTTCCTTTTGTAAGGTCAGTATACTGTCAGTACTTTCAATCAAGAGACCTATCTAAAGTCCCACTATCTGATATATCTTCTGCCACCAGTTTAATTGCATATAGAATAAGTTAATTAGTTCTAAGAGCTATATGAATATTTCTCATTGTAGCAGCATTGTGCAGGAAGGAGTAGATAGTATAGGGAGCTAACAGTTCTACGTTTCACAGGAAGTAAATGTTGGAAAAATATAATGTATATAATTCCACTGAACTCTCAATATATATAGGATTTTGGTATAATGATACATTATTGGAAAGATAGAATAAATTTCATTCGCATTCTCTAATATGAAGACTTTCCTTTTTCTTTTATGTGACCTTCTAACACTTCCTTTCTCTCTACAAAGTAGAAATCTTTAAGTAATAGGCTATTTGTACAATGAGGGAATTACATACACTGGCTTATTGATCAGTTCTTTGATTTAGATTATAGGAGGTGTCTTATATTATCGTAGAGAATTTTCTAAATCTGTTACAACCATGGTTATAGAATTCCATAAAGCTAATCCTGAAAAGGTTCCTATTTATCATAAGACATAAAATATTTCATCATGGGAACTAGGTACAAAAGACATGGAGTCCAAGGACTTACCACTTTCTGAATCAAAGAGTTTACCTTTTAATTTTAGCTTACTCTTGTTACATGGAAATTGATCTGAAATTTTGTTTTAGCCAGAAATTAGTCCTCATAATTAACCTCTTCTTGATGAACCCCATTCACCAATGTGAACACCAATTACTGGAATCCATAGAACATATTAAGAAGGTTAAAACTAATCATCCATATGCTAAATGGCCCCAGGTTTGTATGTATTTGCATTCTTCTGCTTTTTTAAAATATAGATTTTATAACAGTGGCCTTCCAACTGGGGTTCACAGATTCAGATATTTTTAAGAGAATCAATTTCCAGATCCTCAACTTCTTTTCCTAAAAATTGATCTGTCTGAGAAAGCACCTGTAGTCAAGAAGTCATGGGGATGACAATTTCTGTTTATCGACCTTGCCTTTTCATCTGCCAGCCATTGTCAGACAAAGTCCCAGAAGAGCAAAGCAAAAAAGGGAATCAATAAGGAATAACAACAATGGTGGTGACTTATTTCTTCTGGAGCCAGACGCCCTGAAGCCTTCTTGATTTATCTGTGATCCAGTTTAGACTGAGAATTCAGAAGTGAAATGACAGTTATAGGAAGACTCATGAGGAAGTTTGCTCGAATGGAAAAATTCAGTCTTAAAGAAAGCAAGCCTGACTAGGAGGACTGATTCAGCAAATAGGGTTCTTCAAAATAGGTTATATGGTGGACATTTTCCGTAAAACAATAAGGTAAATCTGCAGCTCCAAGGTTTTGATAAAACACATGAAAAGATGAAAGCATCTTGCCCCCCCACCCAGCAAATATATAGGCAAAAGTGTATTGAAATTTTGAATATTTTGATTTTCCAAATTGCGTACATTAGGTTCAACATGGTGCCTCTAAGATAAAGAGCAACAGGTATAATTAATAAATTTTGGTAAGTCTATTGGTATACTTGCCAGAAACAAAAAAAAAGCAAATGCCTCAAACGGCTGAGCATCAAATCCTTTTGCAAATCAATTTTTCCTTTCAACAAAGCAGAAGAAAAACTGAGTTGTTAGAGAATGTGATGAGCCATCACTATGTGATTTTGGGGCATAAAACTGGGGAGGAGTTGAAAATCTTCAATGACAAGGCTAATATAACCACCACTACCCCAAGTCTCATCTACTTATTTATGGAAGGAAGATTTCTCAATGCTTACATCTAGAAAAATAGGAATAGTCTATGCTAAATCCTGCCTCATTCTGAAATAAATAACATTTGACTTCATAAAGGAACTAATTTAATAAAACAGGGAAGTGGATGTAGCTCAAGTGGTTGAGTGCCTGCCTGCTTTCCATGGATGAGGTCCTGGGTTCAATCCCTGGTACCTCCTAAACAAACAAATAAAAAACAGCCCCACCCATCTCATTAATAAATGAAGCTCCAGTAAATTTATCCTTTATATTTAATGATTGGTTTGTCAATATGTGTTATATATTTGTGGTTTTGATCAATTCTCTGCTAATAATAATAGTAATAAAAACTGATTCCATATGTCATACTTGAAACTCGGGGCTTATATAGCCAAACCACCTCTCTGAATAGTTCACATTTTGTGCACTAGCTTGGGGGAGGAGGGATAAGGAAGTGCAAAAGGCTCTATACTACTATGTTTAGAATGAGGCAAGCTTAACCATTGTCCCTGTGTTCATGCACTTGGTTTTTTACTCTTCTGTGCATACAGTGTACATAATAGACAAACACATCCTAATTTACAACATCTAGTCTTCCAGATGTTAAAGAGTTTGCCAGTGTATGACAAAAATAGTTAGTAAATTAATACATTTTGTGTTAAAATTCTGAGGAAAGATTGTCTTCTGAAAACTTGAGTATAGCCCACAGGGAGGGATGGTGGAGGAGGGATAAAAGGTAAGGGTTTTAGACCAGAATGTTCATATTTAGAAGACACTTTCAGATTATAACTTGTTAACTGTGTATAGTTTAGTCAAGACTGCTCTGTATATAGTGGACAAAATAAGTCCTTATTTGAAACATCTAGTCTGTTTAGATGTTTAGAAGTGCCCGATGTATGTTAAAAGTAATAGTAATAAAATATTACTTTGTAAATATCGTTTTGCTCAATTTCATAGGAAATACTGTCTTATGGAAATGGGATTATTAAACAATCTCCGTGAGCAGCGTACTGTCTATATACTCATTCATTGGTTTGGTGGAGGTGGGAGGGAAGCAATTGCAAAAGGTAATATGCTAGTCTGTCCATACTTGGACAATTTCAGACAAAACTTTCTCTATATGTTCTATGTATTTTGTTTGCTTTATATATAGTGCATATAGTGGACAAATGAGTCCTAATTTTGCAACATCTAGATGTTAAAGAAGTTGACACTGTACGACAAAGTAGAGTTAGTAAAATTAGCATGTTTTGTATACTTTATGTTGAAATTCATTGGAAAGCTTGTCTTCTGTAAATCACTTTTGGTATGATTTTGTTTAATATCTCTTAGCATTATGCTTGCCTATACTTGTCCACTGAACTGGTGGTAGAGTCAGGATTTTTTAAAATTTTATTTATTTATTTTTATTTGCCTACTTTATTTTTCTTTATTTATCCCCTCTTCCCCCAGATGGTTCTCTCATCTGTCTGCTCATTGTTTGCTCACCTTCTCCAGAGGAGGTACTGGGAACCGAACCCGGGACCTCCCACCTGGGAGGCAAGTGGCCAAGAGACAGAGCCGTATGCACTCCCCGTGGGCTGTGGCATCTGCTGACTTGTGGCCTCTGCTTGTTGTGGCAGGGGCAGAGTCTAGCTCTGTTGCGGCAGCATCTAAGCTCTGTTGCTAGAGCAAGAGGTGGCGTTTAGCTCTGTTGCAGTGGGAGGCAGTATCTGCTCGTTTACTTTTAGGAGGCACCGGAACCCGAACCTGGGACCGTCCATGTGGTAGGCAGGCACCCAAGTGGTTGAGCCACATCTGCTTCCCTTTTTTTAATTTTAATGGTCTGAGATTACAAGATGATCAATGAAAACTTTCAAGCATATTATATGGATAAAATTCTGGGAGGCTGTGGAGCAGGTGTAGTTCAATGGTTGAGTGCACGCTTCAAATGTATGAGGTACCAGGTTCAATCCCTGGTATCTCCAAAAAAAAACAAAAACAACTGTGAGGCAACTAGAATGAAAATATGAGTCAAAAGAGAAAAAGAAATGATGTACAACTTTCAACCAAAAAAGAATTTGTTTTTATGGCTCTCCTGACCCTTCTATTTGAACCTCTAATTAGTACTAGGGTTGATAGGTGTATGTCCAAGAGACAAAAATCTTTGGACTGTCCATGTGCCAGCTGGGCCCTGAATCTCAATGAAGTTGCAGCACCTACTCTCCAGTTCATTGTACTCACCCAGGACAACTAACAAGGAGATGACAATGGACAACAACTATCCCAAGGAACCAAGAGACTCTACAACTGCAAGCAAGAGAGTCCCATCTATCTGCCCCATGGGATCGAAGTCCCCTCTCAATTAGAGCTGGAATGGACATCACCATCCTAGAATCCTCAGGATTGGGGAATGAACCATGGACGAAAGTAGACTTACTGGTATTCTACTATAGACTTATTGTGATTCTAACAATGGAAGAAATTATATCATTGATGTGGAGGCAGTGGCCACTGGAGGTTCTGAGGGCAGGGTGAGGGAAAAACAGGTGAAATATGGGGGCATTCTCAAGACTTGGGAATTGTCCTGAATGACATTACAACTACAGATACAAGCCATTACATATCTTGCCATATCCTACAAAATTGTGCGGGAGAGAGTGTCAACTGCAATGTAAAGTGTAATCCATGCTTGTTGGCAATGTTCCAAAATGTTTCATCAATTATAACAAATCTACCACACTAATGAAGGATGTTGTTAATGTGGGAAAATGTGGGAGGTGTAGGGAACGGGCACATGGGAATCCCCTATATTTTTATGTAACATTTTTGTAATCTAAATATCTTTAAAAAAAAATAAAAAATATATATTTTAAAAAAGAACTTGTTTTTGTATTTTTAAATAGACAATGGTATATATCAAATCTTTATAGTATTTAGATTCCAAATAGAATTACTTTAAAAATGATTCAACCATTTTATTCAACCATTTTAAGTGTTAATATTTACAATACTCTTTAAACTTATGATGAAACAGTTGAGGCCTCTAGTTCCTCCCAAAGTCTTCAAAAGTTTAGTGAGCAAAAACTTTGGAGATTTCACCTTAGTTTCTCCTGCTTATTATATCTGGAATTAAAAGGCATGGTTCCTTGGCCCCACTTTTGGATTTGCTCTTTGATCCATTCTCCCCTTACAAATTGGGTATTTCTATAGCTAAGGTCTCCAAATCACTGAGTTGTGGATATGATGAACTTACCAAACAAATGTGATTGTAATTATTTGCTTTACCAGAAGACTCATTACAAGCTTCTGTCAAATAACAATCTCCTCTGGTGCTTTTGAAATATGGTTCTGTGATTATAAAAATTCATCATTGCATTCTCTTTGCCGGCTTTTCACTTTTTAGTCTAAAATACAAATGTGTTACTTTGATTCTATAGCAAATTTTCAAGAATAATCCTTTTTTGAGTCTTCACAAATATGTTACTAGGTTCAACATGACAAAAAAGAAAACAAAAAGAAGAAAGAAAGAAAAAGGAGAAGAAACGGTGTGATTGTTTCAGGGCAGGAGGTGGGCAACTTAAAACAGCAAGGCCTTTAACCATGGCATGGTTAAATTCTATCACTAAACTTCATCATCGTTTCACAATAGGATTAAAACATGAATAATTTTTCATTTGAGAACAAAGACACCTATTGTTTAATACAGTTCCTGCCTTAAAAGCAATACCAGCCAGATTTCTTTAATGGTTTTCTTTCGGAGATAAGAAATACCTAACAAAACAAAGAAAAACTTACTTTTGAGATCTAATAAGCTTTATAAGTCCCTTGACCTCTCTATAGACCTCAGTTTCTTATCTGTAAAATGAGACAGTTAATCTAAACCAGTGATTCGAGGAGGGGCAGAAGGGAGTAGGAGGGCAGGTGAGAAAGGCCAGGTCCTAAGGATGCATTTTTCACCAGGACAAACATACAACCAGCATGACCTTCCAGCTTCTGACCCCTGCAGCCCTAACCTTCGCACCAATATTGAGAAATCCTGCAACTGGAATTTGCAGTC
>PVKH010016230.1:0-15805 GCA_004027955.1 Chaetophractus vellerosus
GCTCATTGTCTGTTTGTTGTTTGCTTATTGTCTGCTTGTTGTCTGTTTTTTCTTTAGGAGGCACTGGAACCTAACCCGGGCCCTCCCGTGTGGGAGGCAGGCACCCAACTGCTTGAGCCACATCCTCTCCCCCTAAGTTTAAGTTTAAAGTTTCTTTCTTACTATAGGTTACGACTCCTTTTGCAGTCTGTTGTAGATGCTAACATGAATACTCTTCGGGTTTGGGGAGGAGGAATTTATGAGCAGGATGAATTCTATGAAATCTGTGATGAACTAGGAATAATGGTGAGTATATAACAGTATTTTATATATTGATATGTTATTATGTCCTCTGACCTGCAGTGTTTGGCTTGGGTGATATTGCTCATTACTTCTTTCAGAGCAAGGAATGATATTCCATTTATTTCTAAAAAAGAAATGATATCTTGCAAATCTCGAGCCATAGTTAATAGTGACTATCATATACATTTAATCATTTTAAATGATGCATATTCTATATTCTATATGAGTTATATTTAAGTATATATCTATCTACATTTTCTCTGTAATTTTCCTTATTATATTAAGATATACATAAAAAAGAAAAAATATTTAAAAATTTTAACTTCATGGAGCTCCAACAAAACCTGGAGAGAAGAAAAATAATAAAATTAATTAAAGAATATGTGCGCTTAATAGTTTTGAAAAAAAGTACTCCGAACATGATTTGCATTGGTGAGGACTGATCAAAGGAGATACTTTTTTTTTGGTTCTGGTATTACAGTTTTAAAATAGAAGGAGCGCCATAGAAGAGTAGTAATTAAAATCACAATGATAGGGGAGGGGGTGTAACTTAGTGGTTGAGTGCTTGTTTTGCATGTATGAAGTCCTGCGTTCAATCCCTGGTGCCTCCTAAAAATAACAACAAAAAAGATGATGATGTTTGTGATAATGATGACAATATTATATAATATTTATTGAGTACCAGGCATTGTTTTAAGTTCTTTGCATATATTATTTCATTCTATCCTCATGCCCATTCTATGAGGTAGTTACTATCATTCTCTATTGCCAGATAAGGAAATTACAAATAGAGAGGTCAAATAACTTGCCCCAAATCACACCACTGTACAGTGTGTGGTATTTATGGTGGAATCAAGATTTTGACTCAGGCAGCCTGATTCTAAGCCCTTGGCCTTCCTAGTAATGGATTTATATCTTTTTATTACTAAAACATGAATGTCACTCTCCTTTCTGCCATGAAAAGTTAACTCCTGTAAGAAAATAAACCTGTGAGCTATACTATGATTCTTAACAGTCTGGTCTCTTGATACCAAATTCCTAGTGGAAGTAGGAGTGGGTGTGTGTGTGTGGGAAAGGCTCTTTTCATTTCCCCTCTGTCTTAGTTTGCCAAAGGGCTTTCAATGCAAAATACCAGATATGGGTTGGCTTTTATAATGGGAATTTATTAGGGTCAAATCTTACAGTTCCAAGGCTGTGTAATGTCCAAACCAAGGCACCATCAGAGATGCTTTCTCACGAAAGTCAGCTACTGGTCATCCTAGTGTCCTGCCATGTGGGTGATCAGGCAAAAAGGCGAATCTGCCAGCCTCTCTCTACTTTCTCTTTGAACTCAGTTGTGGCCAGTCATCTCTCCCCGGACCTTAGCTCCTGGAGCCTCTAGGGTTTTCTCTCCTTGAGATCAGCTGTGGGTGAACCTGGAGTCCTTTCTCTCACATGGCTGGATCAAAAATAGCGGAGCTTCCTTTTCCTTTCTATCTCTGTGTCTCCCTTTATATCAGACCCAGAAAAAGGGTGGAGACTCAACCTGAGTCATGCCTCACTGAGGTAGTCCAATCAAAAGGGTCTCATACCCACAGGAATGAATTGGTTCAAAAACATAATCTTTCTCTTTTTGGGATTCATAAAAGAATTTCAGTCACACCCTCAATGCACTCAGTATTTCCTTATTTGAATTCTCCTTTCTTCCCTTTCTTTTCTTTCTGTCTAACATTTTCCCTTCTCAGCCTTCCCCATTATTTTGTGCAGTTCTGAAAGGTTGAGTCTCTGCTCAACTGTGAGCACCTCTCCTCTGTGCCTTCACACAGTGGAGTGATCAAGAAATCACCCTCACCAGGCTAACTTGATTTTTCATTTCACCAAAGTTAAAAATGAAGAACTTCTCTGTAGTAATTAGTATTTATGAAATACTTTCTTGCTTTTTGTTTCCTTTACCAGATATGGCAGGATTTTATGTTTGCCTGTGCCCTTTATCCCACTGATCGGTACTTCCTGAATTCAGTAAAAGCAGAAGTTACTTACCAGGTATGTTATTACCATTCGCAGAAGAAAGAAAAAAACTCTTATGTTTAGTTTTATATTTTGTTAAATCCCTCCTAATTTCTTTTTTCTGGTCTCCTTACTACTTCCTATGAAAAATCAGTCAGGTAATTGACCCCCTAGGCAATTTGCCTTCAGTGGCAGGGATTTAACATCACCTGTGACTCACTTCTCTGCTGAATTCCTGGCTCTTCTATATGCCTGCCTACTGAGGTTTAATATGCTTCTCAAACTTATGTTGTTCAAACCAAACTTCTGTGACCTCCCCAAAACTTGCTTCTCCTGCAAGTAGTCCCCAACTCAGTAAATGGCAACTCTGCTCTTTGAATTGCTCATGTCAAAAATTTGAAGTCATTCTTGATCCCTTGATTTGTTTTGCATTCTCTATGTACACATTTATTTTTATATTCATGAATGTATTTATAGATATATAAATGCAAGGAAGGGGTTATATCCTATATCCTTTTCAGCTCTGTCCACTGAAAAGATGTAGAAACAAAAACACACACAGTAGCATTGAGCATCCTTGGTGTCAAGATTGTGATATTGAGATAATCTTTCCCGTTAAGAGAATGGCTCCTTAGAGAAACGGCTGGTTCCAGGTCTGGGGGCAGGACATATGCAAGATGATCTTAGAACATCTTGACATACAGATAAGGAAACTATCAAAGATATGTCAGAAGGACTTGAAGAAGCTCTGATCAAACAAAAGTGGGACAATTTGAGCTTCAGTAAGGATAAGAATTTCAGTGGCTTGAAATCTATCATTTTAAAATCTATGAGTTCATAATGTTTTTTTTAAAAAAATTACAATTATTTGGTTACCCTCTATGAATGATAGGGAACTGAGTCATAATCTTGAAAATTAAGTAAATAAAGGGAAGGAATTGAGAACTCCTAAATAAACTGTAGCACTGGGTAACCAAATGGTAGATGAAGGGATGTGTCTCCTTAAAAAGTATTTCCAACTAGTAAATGAAAATGAAATGGTAGAATTAGGATGTTATTGTCTTACAATCCCCAATGAATTCATCTGTCTAGACATTGAGCATCAGTGACTACAAATGTTTTAAAAATAGCTAAAACCAGGTGGAATATGCCTCTACATGAAGGAACACAGCACCAGTGGAGTCCAGCATGAGTCTGATGAAGACTGTAGATCTAACTACACCCTGCGTTTACAATCAGTAAAACCTAGACTCTGGGAAGCTCTAGGGGTCAAACAGGTTCTTCAAAGGATAAATTGTAAGGAAAAGAAAGGAATGGAGGAAGAACCTCTATTTAAAGAGACTTGAAAGACATTTTAAGTTTTAAAACAATGGAAAAGACTAAATGTGGTGTCTGGGATGTATATTTGGATGAAAAATCATAAAGAAATGAAAAAAAGTGATTAAAGTCAAAACCATGATTACTTTTGGAAGGAGATAGAGGCTGTGCTTAGTAGGGGCACATGAAGGGCTGGTAAAGTTCTCCTTTTTGGTTTGGGTGGTGGTTACAAGAGTGATTCCCTTATAATAATTCACTATGCCATACATTCGTTTGGGTCATTTTATGTATCTGTGTTTCAGTTTACAATAAAAGGCTTAAAAAGTTCAAATTGGGCCATTTCCTTGCTAAAAATCCTCCCAAGGCTTTCTTTCGCCTTCCCCTTTCATGATCGTGTCACTGCTTGTGTCTCCAGCCTCATGATGCATGGATCTGCCCCTTGCTCTCCATGCCTTGGAACACTTGCCTCACTCTCCTTTGTGGAGTACTTCACTCATTCTTCTCTGGCTCCTCTTATCTTGTGCAGAACTTTCTCTGGGAAAAACCTTTCTATATCCACAAGTCTAGATTAGGTCACTCTTCATTTGCTCTTTGGAACACACATCCCACTTTGAATGACTTGCTCATAGTTTTGTTATCCCTGCAAGATAGTAATCTCCCTGAGGCCAAAGGCTTGTTCATTTCTGTACCCCCGGTGCCTGGCTGGGTTATTCATTGAGTGTATGTATGTATGTATAGATAGATGAATGAATAACTTTTAAAATATTAATTATATTTATACAGGTTACAAGATTTCAGTCTTGTTTTCATTTTCTTTTATATGAATAATTAAAATATAGCACCTTATATACCTTCAATTGTTTTATGTATTATTAAAGAAAAATATGCAGTGTCTGATAACATTTTAAAAATAAAACTCACCATAAAATTCTAAATCAGCTGAAGGGTATATGCAACACAGAATCACTGAGGCTTTTGCCTCTTCCATGTTTGTATTTTCAAGGAACCACACAAGTCATGCCAGTCTCCATGGCAGCAGCCCTCATTTACCTGGGCATGTACAGAGGAAAATAAGTGAAATACTCGTTGCAAGGCTGGTTTTGAAAAATACACTTTAGTATTTTAATAAGTTATATCTCTTTAATTCATCCTTAACACATTTCTGTTTTCTTGAATGGAGACCACAGTGAGATTAAGGACTTCAAACATCACTGAGGATCCATTAGTTTAAATAATTACGGTGAAAGAAAAGCTATAAATACCAATGCGGTAAAATTGCTGAAACATGTTCCAAAAGAATTTCTCTTGACCATTGACTCACCCTGTAGTTTTCAACAAACTTTACTGAACTCTTCTGCTGGGACAAATCTCCCAGTGTGTCAGAAGAAACGGGCATGTTTGAGTTGGTCTGGTGTATAATGGAACTGGATCATTTTACCTTTATGTAGGTTCCAGAATGAGCTGAGTTCATGCAAACCTCATATCTTGTAGCTGGCAGAGATTACAGACAGATTTTCTAACTTCCACATCTATATTTATATATATTCAGTATATTAGCTGATAGTTATTTCAGGAGACATCTTCTTGATTGCCCTAATCTTTTTTCCTTTAGAGTAATCCATTATTTGTCTTTTACTTCCATTGCAAACTTCTGTTTCTCTGCCTCATTCTTCTCCAGTTTTACCCCTGGAACTCATTTGGTTTGTAAAATCCTCTAGTTGTCCTTTTGGTTTTCTAATCTCCGGTGAGACTGCATGGTAATCTTGATCCCTATTTTAGTGGTGAGAGTTTGCTTTGCCTCATGTGTTCTTCACACAAAACTTGCTCTTGAGAGCTAAGCCCTATAGTGTCACGGACTCTTAGTCTTTGGAACTTACAGAATCCTGCCTTTTGTATTTCTTAGAGCCACGTGGTGGTGATTCACATAATGATGCACTAGTGTCTTAGTTTGCCACAGCTGCTATGCCAAATACCACACAATGAGTTGACTTGAACAATGGGAACTTACTGTTTCACAGTTTTGGAGGTTAGAAATTCAACATCAAGGTACTGGCAGGACTTGGTTGCTCCCAGAGTCTGTAGTGTTCTAGCACTCCTCCATCACATGGCAATCTCTCTCTCCTTGTGTCTGCTTCTCTGGGTTTTCCTGATTTTGGCTTCTGTTAATGGATTATGTCTGAATTTCCTTTGCTTATAAGGCCTTCAGTCATATGGATAAATGCCCACTCTGATTCAAACTGGCCTCATCTAAATAGGATCTTGAAAGATCATATTCACAAATGAGTACACACCTTAACTAATAATAACATCTTCAAAGGTCCTATTTACAAATGCCCAAAAGAATGTAGATTAATACTTGAACATGTCTTTTGTAGGGTACATGATTCAATTACTAGTAATGAGGTTGATTTAATTTTCTCTTTTTAAAAAATGTGGATTATCTTTTCTTCAGTATTTATGCAGCAGAGAAGAGGAGTCCCATCTTTTTGGTGTTTATAAAATATAGATGAAAAGAATCTCAGAGTTTTCAAAGTGTTAAAACGATTCCCACAGCTAATGTTGCTAGTCACTTTCTAATAAATGAGTTTTCCGGCACCTGTGACTTTATGTACAGAAACGGAGATGGCTACAAATTTATAAATGATTGTAGGCTAAGTTTTTTTTTTTTTTAATAATGAGCATTTGAAAAAAATATTTTATGTTTTCTTAAATTTCAGATCAGGAGACTGAAATCTCACCCCTCTATCATCATGTGGATTGGCAATAATGAAAATGAAGCAGCACTGATGACTTTTTGGTTTAGTATAGAACCCAGTGAACTCCAAACCTACATCAATGACTATGTGCTACTATATGTGAAAAACATCAGAAAGATTGTCTTGGCAGTAAGTAATACTTTTTATGCAGTGGAATTTTCAAAAGTGTTGTTAAGATGGAACAATTTGAATACTGGCATAGCAAATTTTTATGCCCTTTTTTTGGGGGGGGGCAGTCTTTTATGGTATTCCATTCCAGTGTATGGCTGCAGCCTATGAAAGGATTCATGGATTGTGGACTCCTTTCAGAATTAATTTATCTGTGGAAACACATATAAATTAAAATTGTATTTAGTATAGGTTGTCACAGACTCCATGGAGCCCATCCATGAATCTCCAAAGGTTAAGAATCTCTAAATTAGATGATTTCTTGGATGTCAGTTCTAAAAATCTTTAATTGTAAATATTAAAGGGAATTTGGTATATATCATATAAGAATATGTTGCTGTACTATTTAAGGGGCAGGGCAAGAGAAAAAAGCTGGTTCTCAACTCTACCTTTGGGCCATTCCTCTATGGGATTCTCTCTGCACTATTTAATAGACACATTATATTGATATATGTTAATATAAATTGGCTCTATTTGTGGGGGGGTGGGGGAAGGGAGGAAGCAACATTTTTTTTGCATTGATGCCTTCAAGAGTTTAGTGTCCTAAAAATTGTAATGTTTAACATGTGATTCAATAATCTCGTCATCTTTACATTTTTGTTTCTGTAATTGGGTGTTTATTAATACCTAAATATGGCCAGTACCATTTATGTGAAGAAACACCACTGAGAATTCAATGAAAAACACAGGTTCAAATTTATAGCTTGCCTGTTACATATATCATGAAGAATTTTTCTATTCATAAAGTGAGATGGTATAAGATACAATTAATAAATAGTATTTACTTACTTTACTATCTTTGGATGAAAGGTATTGGTGAATATTATATATTTTTAAAAATTTCTGGTGGATTTAAACAATGGATTTTATGTCTGAGGATTTTCATTTCTGAGCATAGTGGTTACGAGCTCATGAATTCAAATCCTGGCTGGGCTGTTTACTATCTGTATGATCTTGGGCAAGTTACTTAATCTGTTTCCCCAGCTACAAATCTATAGGGCCTAACTCTTAGAGTTGTTATGGGAATTAAGTAGATAATGAATGGAAAGTGCATTGTACAGAGCACATAATAAATTTTAAATTAATACTAGCCATCATCATCATCACTTTTCGTTTCATTCAACAAGGTAGGTCTTCAGATACTAATTTTAATCTCTATTTTAACCCTGTGTTCTTGAATTTAATAAAAATCAGTTTCTATGTGCCTTCTCCTTTCCATTTCAAAAATGAAAATGTGATGCCTTTCTCAAAAGGACCAATTTATCTTAAACTGATGTTGTGAGCAATAATTGATATTTGTAAATTTTTTGGAGATGGACAAGAATTAGTCATTACTGTTGTTATTTCTATCAAAGTATTAGGCATTTAAGGGAAAGCATCATAAATTGATCTATCCTCATATTAATTATAATGATGAGATTCCTATTGCATTTCTTCTCTGGGTTCATCTTATAGTATCACTTGATCCAGAAACTCCTTTAAGGTCATGACCTAAAAAGAGATCATCTGAGATTTGTGACTAAAAAACAAGCCTCAAGAGGAAATACTAGTGCATTATCAAGAGTGGATATATATTTTAAAAAATAAATTTAAAAAATTTTAAAGATACTTAGATTACATAAATGTTACACGAAAATTATAGGGATTCCCATATGCCCCACCTCCTACATCCCACATAAACATCCTTCATTAGTGTGGCACATCACCTGCAATGGATATACACATCCCATTAAGCATGGGCTATAGATCACATTGTAGACCACACTCTCTCCCGCACAGTTCTGCATGTTATATGATGATATAAAATGAACTATATCTGTCATTGCAGTGTCACTCAGGATAATTCCCAAGTCAACAAGCCCCTGTATTACAACTGCTTTTCCCTCTCCCTGCCCGTAGAGCGTCCAGTGGCTACTGGCTCCACATTAATGTTGTAATTTCTTCTATTGCTTGAATCACAATATGTCTATAACAGAATACCAGTAAGTCCAAAGAGGGTATAATTTTAGGCAGAGACTCATTAGTAATTGTTCAAGAATCTGGAGGAATCAAAGGAAAATGATCAATCTTTGGGGAATTGATTTGCCTTCTCCTCCAACTTTAATTCAAAGTGATTATAACAGAATTTTTTTAAAAATTTAAGATTCCCATAATCTTACCACACTTTTAAATGTTTTCAAATTCAGCCAGCATCATCTAACAACCTATTACCAGGAGCAAAGTCTCATTCCAGATGCTGTGGAGAAACTCTTAACCTCATGGAGCTGACAGTCTACCATCAAAGGAAAATAGGAAAAAATTATGAATTCGATAGGGCAGAATGAAATAAGTACTAGAAAAAAAAGTAGTTCCAGAATCCTAGTAACGTTGTGGAAGAAATCATTCATTTTAAATAGAAAGGTCTAAGAAAGCTTTCCAGTAAGAGGTGACATTCAAACCAGGCCTTTAAAGTTTGAGTAGAATTTTGAGGCAACAGGTTTTTCAGTAGGAATTTTAGGTCATAGAAACAATATGAGTAAAGGTTAAAAGGGATGAAAGTTGTGCTGTGTATAGGGAGCAGCAAGCTGTACCCAGTGCTGAAACAAAGAACTCCTGGATGACTGTGGGAGATTCAAAGGTAGAAAAGGCAGTTTGGAACCAGATCATAGAAGGACTTTGAATCATACCATGGTGTTGGGCTTTATTTAGTAGTAGACAATGGGAAGCTAGTGGATATTTTGGGAGAGAGGAGGAACTTTATATGACTCATAATCCTAGACCATACCTTTATTGGTAAAGCATTTAGGGAGATGTGAGATTCTAGGCAAGGAGGCCAGTTATATTAACTGAAAACTCCAAGTTATTAAGAATGTATTATATGCCAGGCATTAGTATAGTAATTATGTTTTAATTTATTAATATAATAATTATAATATATCAATATATTTATAAAGGTGCTTTACATAATTCACTTATTTAAGTGTTACAACTATTCTCAAATATAGGCAATATTATCTTTATTTTAGAAATGAAAACATGGGGGTTTTGAGAGATTGAATGTTCAAGGTCATATAGCTAGTAGATAGTGGAGTCCAGTGGAGTGGGACTGGAAGTGAGATGCTGAATAAAAACATTAGAATTCAGAGTTGGCAATATTTAAAGATTAACTGAATGTGGGTAGTGAGAGAGGGGGGAGAAGTTAGAGATGACTCCTACTTGGATAACATTCATCAAGATAGGAAGAGCAGTTGAATACATCTGGGGTTAGTAAATAGGAATTCTACTTTGAAAGACTGGATTTGAGATTTTGGCAGTACAACCCAGGTGGAAATGTCAGGCTAGTATTTGGGAGTATAAGTTTGGAAGTGAGGATAGAGATCAAGTATGGTGGTGTTAGCTGAGAGTAATAAGAACACTGGTGAGAGGTGAAGCCTTGGGAGAAGGTATAGAAAAAAGAGAGGCTGAAGACAGAAAGCAGTGTCCATCTAAGAATGGAGAAGGGAGATAGATAAGGAAGAAGCAGCAAGATTGGGGAATCCAGAACATGAAAGTGTAGTGTTGAGCAGCCAGGGCTGGAGAGAGCTTCAGAAATAATAGGTAGTAAATAGAGTTATTTATTGCGCGCCAGAGATCAATGGGAAATGAAGTGATTGCTTTATTTGATACGTAGAAGACCATTGGTAGTGTTTGAAAAACAAAACAAACCAAAAAATTTCAGTAGAGTGGAACTATCACAAACCCAATGGTGGGGGCTGAGGAATGAGTGTGTGTGCATGTGTGTATGTGTGTGTGTAAAGAAATGTGATGGACTGCAAGGAATCAAGGCAGTTTTTTTTTATTAGGATGAGAAAAATCCTAAGGCCAAGGGCAATGAGGAATAGAGAAAGATTAGAAACATAGAGTGAAGCATAACTTCTTAGCTTGTTCCAAAGTTAAATACAAAGATGATGTAGAGGATAGAAAGAAAGGTTGACAAAGGAAAGGAGAAGGGATTTTCTTTCTATTATAGAAGAGGAATAAGAAAAAAAAAATGGATGGCTATACCAAGAAAAAAGTTAGACCAAATAGAGAAAAGTTGAGCAAACGATTTTGAAAGTCTGTTTCTTGAGGAAGCCCTATTGGCCTTCTCCGTGTTTCACATTCCCAAAGAACCATGTACTTTTCTTTGAAAACATTCGCCACACTTAAAATTACCTGCTCAGTGGGTCTGGCTTTACCACTAGATTGTCATCTACCCTTTTAGGAGATCAGTTACCATGTCTGTCTTGTTCCTTGCTGAACCTCCAATACATAGAGAGAACTGCATGCCTGGCACATAGTCATGCTCAAAGAAGATTTGATATATAAATATAGGGCAACATCATAGACCATGGTTGTTTGCCCATCTCTGTCTTCACAGTACTGAACAGTGGCCGACACATAATAAACACCTGACAGATATTTGCTAAATGAATGGATCTCCTCAGTGAAATAGGAAGTGAGCTCATCTATGAGGTGATAACTAGAATGTTTTGAGTTCTACTACATGCTAGGTATTGCAGTTAAGTCCTTAAATGTTAACCACTCAAACAAATAAACCACAGAATTTCAATGGTTTAGCACAATAAATGTTTATTATTCACTAACACTAAAAAATAGCTGCTCCTGATTGACAGGCAGCTCTTCTCCATTCAGAGTCTGGGCTCCTTCCACCTTATAGCTATACTACCCCATAGGCCCTTGCCTGAAAATGGGGGAAGAAGAAGAGAATGAGGCATGTGGCCCCATGCAGACACAAGGAAACCGAGAAAGTATAGACTGATTCTATACTTCCTAGGGACAGCTGTATATTATGGAAAGGGAAACCTGAATTTTGAAGGACACTTAGCCATCTCTTCTATATGTTTTCTCATTTGGTATTGACAATAGGTTCATTAAGGGAGGTACTGTTTTTATCCCCATTTTACAGGTAAGAAAACTAAGACCTAGACCTGTCCAAAGACAATAGGGTTCTGATTTGGATTTAAACCCAGGTCCATGTGACTTCTTAACTTCTCTTCCTACATCACTAGACTAGTAGTTCTCAAGCAGAGGTGATTTAACTGCCCCCCCTAACTTCATTCCTCCTAACTAGCCATCACCTCCAAAGAATTATCCAGCCCCAAATGTCAATAGTGTTGAGGTTGAGAAACCCTGTGCTAGACTGCTATCCGGGATGGATGAGGATGGAGGCAAGAGGTGACTGAAAAGATTAGGAACAGCTGCTATGAAGAATGTTTTAAATGTTAATTATGAAAGAATATAAAGGATTGGTGAAGAAGGAAGAGGTGCAGGTTGTAGTTGAACAGGGAAGATAAATGTCCATTTTATTTTTTTATCAACTACTTGGCATTTCTGGGACTTGAAAGTATTTTTTATAGTATTTTTAAAGAAGCAAGTGATCTGAATTTTTCTGGATAAAAATATTACCCTTTAAACCATTTTGTTTCTGAATTCAGGGAGACAAGACTCGTCCTTTTATCACTTCCAGTCCTACAAATGGGGCCAAATCCATTGCAGAAGGCTGGCTCTCTGTTAATCCTTATGACAATCATTTTGGTGATGTGCATTTTTATGACTATACCAGTGATTGCTGGGATTGGAAAGTTTTCCCCAAAGCTCGATTTGTATCTGAATATGGATATCAGTCCTGGCCTTCCTTCAGTACATTAGAAAAGGTAAGCCACCATTTTACTTTCCAGCAATTCAGAATGGTAGGTCATGGGCACATGCTACTTCTTCAGCAATGGTTCAGAAAGTCAAATGAAATCTACTTTTAAATAAATGAAAGTTTATGAAGAAGATGGTAGAAGAGAACTGCCTTTGGGGAGCTAAACTCCTCTAGTAATCATTTTGAAGATTATAACTTTTCTATATTGCTTATAGTTATGTTTCTTTAGGAACATTTAAAAATCAAATAAGAGCCAGTGGTTGCTTAAGCCTGACTTATCTTCCCACAGGAAAATAACTCTTACTTGATACTTTCTCTACTTCCTACACCTATTTTATCATTTACAGATACGCAGACCTAGATAATTTGCTACAGTAAGAGAGGTTAATGTGATAAACCTTTATCTAATGTCATTTCTTTCTCCTCCTGCTCCTCTTTCTCCTCCTCCTTTTTCTCCATGTTAGTATATTTGATTTTCTGATGGTTTTACACTTTCTCTGTTCTCTGAATCTGAAGACCCCCGTTTCATAGGTGGATTCAGTTTCAGAGTTATATGTGTGTTCTTTTTTTAAGCAGATTTATTCAGATATAATTCACACATCATAGAATTCACCCTTTTAAAGAGTACAATTCAGTCATTTTTAGTACATTTAGAGTTGTGCAACCATCACCCAAATCTAATGTTAAGATATTTTCATCACCCCCCAAAAGAAACCTTGTACCCATTAGCAGTCACTCTCTGCTCCTTCCCCCTCTTCCCAGCCCTGGACAACCACTAATCTACTTTCTGTCTCTATGGATTTGCCTATTTGGGATATACTACATAAGTGGAATCATACAATATGTGATATTTTGTATCTGGCTTCTTTCATTTAGCATAATGTTTTCCAGGTTCATCCATGTTGTAGCATGTAATAGTACTTAATTCATTTTTATTACTGAATATTTTTCCATTGTTCAGATATATCACATTTTGTTTATACATTCATTAGTTGATGGACATTTGGGTTATTACTACTTTTTGGCTATTACAAATAATGCTGTTATGAACATTTGTGCACAAATTTTTGTGTGCACATATGTCTTCAGTTCTCTTGGGTATATACCTAGGAGTGGAATTGTTTCATCATATGGTAACTCTATGTTTAATACTTTGAAGAGCTGCCAAACTGTTTTCCATAGCAGCTGCACTGTTTTCCATTTCCATCAGCAATGCATAAGGGTTCCAATTTCCTCACATCCTCATTTTTTTAAATTATAGCCACACTAGTGAGTGTAGTATGTTATATCGTGGTTTTGATTTGCATTCCCTAGTGGCTAATGACATTGAACATCTTTTCACGTATTTAATGGCCATCTGTATATCTTCTTTGGAGAAATGGCTATTCAGATCCTCTGCCCATGATGTTTAGATTGAATTATTTGTCTTTTTTGTTATTGAATTATGAGAGTTCTTTATATTTTCTGCATATGAATTCTTAACAGATATATGATTTGCAAGTTTTTTCCTCGCAGTCATTTTTTTTTCATTCTTTTTTTTTTTTTTAGGATTTATTTATTTTATTACATATCTCCCCTTCCCCCCGCTGCGGGGACGTGCCAAGACTGGTCACTGCACAGGCGCGGCTTTTCCCCGCTTGTGGGCAGCTTCTGCTTCCATTTACGGCCGGCTTTCAGTTCGCGGGTGGCTGGCTGCGCTCCATTCGCGGGCGACCTGCCCTGCCCGTGGCAGCTTTTGCCCTGTCCGTGGCAGCTTTTTGCCCTGCTCACGGCAGCTCTGGCCCACCCATGGCAGCTTGCCATTCTCAAGGCGGTCTGCCCGCTAGGAGAGGTCCCCGGGAACCGAACCCGGGGCCTCCCATGTGGTATGCCGGTGCCCTATCCACTGGGCTATCGAGCCGGCCCTTTTTTTTTTCATTCTTGATGGTGTAGTTTAAAGCACAACATTTTAAAATTTGGATGAAGTATAACTTATCAATCTTCTCTTTTATCACTTCTGCTTTTGGTGTCACATTTAAGAAGTCATTGCCTAACCCAAGGTCACATATATTTACTCCTGTGTTTTCTTCTAAGAGTTTTATAATTTTAGCTCTTATGTTTACATCTGTGACCCATTTTGAGTTAATTTTTATGTATGATGTGAGGTAGGAGTCTAAATTCATTCTTTGGCATGTGGATATCTAGTTGTGCCATCACCATTTATTGAAAAGATTGCTCTTCCCCCATTGAATTCTCTTAGTCTCTTTGTTGAAAATCAATGAACCACAAATGTTAGGGTTTATTTTCTGGACTCTCAATTCTATTCCATTGATCTCTATGTCTATCTTTATGCTAGGGTACTATTTTGATTACTGTAGCTTTGTAATAAGCTTTGAAATTAGGAAGTGTGAGTCCACCAACTTTTAAAAAATTATTTTTCAATTATTATTTTAATTAGAGAAGTTCTAGGTTTAAAGAAAAATTATGTATTAAATAGAGGGTTCCCATATACTACCTTATTAACATCTTACATTAGTATGGTATATTTGTTACAATTCATGAAAGAACATTTTAATATTTGTACTATTAACAACTTTTTTTCTTTCTTTTCAAGACTCTTTGGCCATTCTGGGTCTCTTGCATTTATATATGAATTTTTAGGATCAGCTTATCCATTTCAGAAAAAAAGGCAGCTGGGATTTTGATAGAGATTGTATTGAATCTGTAGGTCAATTTGGCAGTATTGTCATCTTAACAGTTAAGTGTTCCAATCCATCAACATGGGATGTCTTTTTAAATTTTTCAACAATGTTTTGTAGTCATAAGTATAACAAGACTTGTGATTCTTTTGTTAAATTTTTTCCTAGGTATTTTATTTTTTATGCCATTTTAAATGGAATGGTTTTCATAATTTCCTTTTTGGATTGTTCATTACTAGTGTATAAAAATACAGTTCATTTTGGATATTGATCTTGTATCTGCAACCCTGCTGAACTCATTTATTATTTCTAATAGCTTTTTAGTGGATCCCTTGGAATTTTCTCTATGTAAGATCATGCCATATTATATATGATATGATAGATGGTATCTTATATATGATATCTCTATCTCATGAATAAGTATAGTTTTACTTCATCCTTTCCGGTCCAGATGCCTTTTATTTCTTTTTCTTGCCTGATTGTTTTTGAGTAGAAGGGGTGAGATTGGACCCCCTTGTTTTGTTCTTGATCTCAGGAGGAAAGCATTCATTCTTTCACTATTTAGTATTATGTTAGCCTTAGGTTTTTGTAGATGCCCTTTCTCAGGTTGAGAAAGTTCCTTTCTATTCCTTGTTTGTTGATTGTATATATCATGAAAGAGTGTTGTATTTTGTCAAATGCTTTTTCTGTATCTATTTAAATGATCATAAGGTTTTTGTTCCCTCCATTACTTGTTTAAAGTAAGAAAAAACATCTTAATTTCTAAATCTTCATCAATGTCACCAGTGAGGGGCCCGGCTAGATAGCTCAGTGGATAAAGAGCGCGCTGGGATACCACATGGGAGGCCCCGGGTTCGGTTCCCGGGGACCTCTCCTAGCGGGCAGACCGCCTTGAGAATGGCAAGCCACCATGGGCGGGCCAGAGCCGCCGTGGGCAGGGCAAAAAGCTG
>PVKH010016231.1:0-15806 GCA_004027955.1 Chaetophractus vellerosus
CTCCAAAGCAGCTGCCTCAGGTAGCTTTTTGTCCTTCCTCCATTGTTTTTGTGAGAGTTGAGCCCTGCCTACCTACTCCGACACCATCTTCCTGGAAGTCAAGTCCACCTAGTTTATTTTTTCATTTTCAGCTTCTCTACTACAAACAATTTTTGAATGAATCTTTCAAAAATTCATATTGAGCAAATCTAGTGTATTTGCTATGAGCTACAGAACCATGTTGACTAATAGAACTTGGAAAGATTGAAGAAAGAGAAATTAAGGCATAATATTGTTACAAGCATCTCAAATCAAATTTGTCTCTTTTCCAGGAAGTGACTGCATCAACAGTCTAAAAATTATGAACTTATTACTGAGTAATGTGAAAAATGTTCAGTGATTTTGACATAATCATATAGTTGCCTGGAAAGCTACTTATCCCCTAATCTGAGACTCTTTAAGAGAAGTTTCAGATTCATCAGCCAATTAAATATGTTATTCTTTGCAATAAGACTTAAATCATGATTGTACCAAATTCAAAATTTCCTATAAAATATTAGTAGAAGTTGCATGACCCAAAACCTATGGGTAAAAAAGCTTATGATTCAATACAATGTTTATGTTGCATTTTTAGTGTACTGGTTAAAACTACAAACTCTGAGAAAGACAGGCCTGGATTTGAACTCTCTGTGGGGACCCAGAGACCCCCCCACCGCCCCCCACGTCCTCAGCCTATAGCCACCTGCTTGACCTAGACATAAGTTAAAGGCAAACAACCCTCCCCAGAAGGGAGAGAATGTATAGATGTTATTGTAAACTATAATCTTCCCAAAGCAGTAAATGCTCTTGGTAAACAACCTTCCTACAAGCTTTGTGAAAACATCATGTGTACACCTCACAGGACCCTAGCAGGAACTCTGTTCTCATACCCTATGGAAAGACCTTGTTCTGAAACCCTTTATCTATCACCCCTCATTTTCCCATCTATTTGCAGAGCGATACCTTCATTCTCTGAACTGTCACCTTCAGAGATTCTCTGAATAAGGTTTATGCCTGACTAAATGCTAGGTGTATTCTTTGGTTTCATGGTCTCACCAAATTGTGCCCTTCAGGAGTTGGGTTGTAACATCCTGTTTCCAACATTTGCTAGTTATGTAAGCTTGGACATGTTATGATGTTCAGTTTCCTCGCCTAGGTGGTTTTGAAGATTAAATGAGATAATGAATGTAAAACCATTAGTATATAGCAAATGCAATAGATGTTGGCAATTCTTAATAATACGGTCATAAAGAAAAAATATATTTATTGATATATCTATGTAATCGATTTGCATTGATTACTATTTAATGATATATTCATTATGTATTACATTTCTACATATATAGAGACAGGAAATGAGAAGCTGCCCTGCTGATGACAATGACTTCCCTTATCTCCTAACAGTAAAACTCTAGGAGAAGCCTAGGTCATTAATCTTGCTGCATCTATACCTGGACGCTATTCAAAAATGTGATTTATACAAAATTCAGGACACAATTTTTTTGCAGTAGGAGGTACAACTGCATTGTTGCAGGGAAAGCCAGCGCTCCGGGGAGAAAAATTCTTTGGACCAAGATCGACGAATCTGTCTCGTGACAACCCGGGAGGCCGGTCCACGTTACGATTGAACGGGACGGAGGCCGAGAGAGCGCTCTTTGTAGCCGCGGGCTGCAGCAGGAACGCTGGGCACTGCGTGGCGCCCCTCGGCGGCGGTTGAGCCCCTCGGAGCAGATGCGCGCGGCAAGTGCCTCGGCCGCCGCCTCCTCCCTGCCTGCAGCCGCACGCGCATGCGCGGTTAGCAGTCGCTGCCGGGCGGCCGCAGGCGGGATTGGTTTGGCGAGACGCGGGGACCAAGTGGCAGCGACTCGGACATCTGAGCTGCCACTGCTGAAAACAGGCCCGCAGGACAGGTGCGTGACAAGTAGGCCACCTTCCCCTGCCCTTTGCGCTCGGCCTGGTGTGAGGGGTCAAAAACGTTGCTGCTTCCCTCCGGGTGAGGATTCCTGGGCCGCACCCACTTCTTTGGCGACCCAAAAGGCTAAACAGGTTGGAGCAGGTGACTGGGTGGATGTGGAGCTCCGGGAGACTCGGCTTAGAGGGAGCAGCGAGCGAGGCTCTTGGGTGGACGCTCCCAGCCTCGTGGATGCGAAGGCCAGCCCCGGGCGGCGGGAGTTGACGCCACGTCGGGTCCGTTGGGTTCTCCGGAACTGCCATGTCCACCTGCTGCGCTGAGGCGGGCGCGGGGAAGGCCAGGTGCCCTCCCCAGTCCGGCATCGCCCTGCGGGTGGAAGGGGCGGCAGGGACCCAAGTCCGTTATTCCAGCGGTTACCCTCTCAGCCCCGTTCCGAGCTCGAGCCCCTGTGCAGCGCGCTCCCTGGGGGTCTCAGGGGGCCTGGGGAGCGTGCGGGCGCTGCTCACTCCACTGGCTCCTCCTCACAAAAACACAAACAAAGCAAAATAGGCTCAGCTTACGCAATCTCCACTTCTGTTAAGGCTAAGGGTCCCAACCCTCACAGCAGCTTGAGCTGCCTGGAGCTCAGTGTACGCCGCTGGGGAGGGAGCAAGAGGACTGAGTTGAATCCAATGAAGTCCTAATTACTGGAGACTCATTATCGCTTAGAGCCTGTTTACGATCATTCAGACACTTTAGCTGATTTTATTTATAGCCTCTGCCCCAAGCAACGAAGAGTCATTTGCTTGGGATTTAAAAGCAAATGGCATCAAAGCTCAGAGTGGAGAAAGAAAAGGTAAATCAATCGAATGGCCATTGGAAGAAGCTGAAAATAGGAGAGTTCATTTATATTGATTTTTTCCCCCCGAAAAGCCAGCAAAATCTTGATTCTAGTCTTATGGTTTTGCTTGCTTTTAAATTTGTACATCACGCTATAGGTCATTTAATCACTTCCTTTCAGTTTGCAGTTTTGCCTTCAATTCTGATCGGGTTGATCTTCCAATCACGTTTAGAGCTTATTCCCAAATCCTTAGAGCAAGACATTCTATATTCTTCATCTTATTTATCTAGTTGATGAGGTTAATTATTTTGTGAACGATGTGTGTTAATGGGTCTGTAGAAATCAGATAGTACTTTAAATTTGCTTTACTACCTGTTTTCAGTACCTAATAAGTTTTAGGGTTCTTGATTAGAAAACTAGAATTGCCAACTTTTTTGATACTCTACTTCAATCCTTTCACTTGACAAGTGAGGAAAAAAGCCACAGAGAAGTTTTAATCACTTGCCCGTTTTATAATAAAACTAGAAAACTTGATGTGATGGTGCCAAGATCAGTGTACTTTTTATTATATCATTCTATAGTTCAGTTCCGGAAGCCACATAACAACTAAAACTTTAAATATACATGATTTTCAAAACTACTCTTGAGGAATACCAATATGGGTTGGGTCCTACAGCCTGCCATTAAAACGGATATAGGCCCTTATACATTTTGTCAAAACCTATAAAATTGTGCAGGGCAAAATGTAAACCATAATGTGAACTATAGACCATGGTTAGTAGCAGTGCTTCAATATGTGTTCATCAATTGTAACAAATGTACCGCACTAATGAAAGACGTTGTTAATGGGGGAAAGTGGACAGGGGGTAGGGTCTATGGGAATCCCCTATATTTTCAGTGTAACATTTATGTAATCTAAAACGTCTTTAAAAAATAAAAAAAAATGGAGAATTAATGTACATTTATATTTTTAATTAAAATACAACATAAGAAGTGAAAAAAAACCCTGATTAACAGCAGAAAAGCATCTCAGTTACAAGAAAATAGCATATACAGAAATATGAATGTGTTAAATAGGTGAGTGTTAGAGAGTGGAAATTTCTTATGAAGCTTAGAAAGGGAAGAATATATGCTGAGAGCTACACCGAACTGTTGATTTTTTAAATAAATGAATAGTAAAATGAAACTTATTTTTTAGAAAAGCCATGCTAGCCAGAAGGCAGAGGATGAATTTAGAGATTGGCAAGACTGGAAATAAAGAGGCAAAGTGGAATTTTACTAATGTTCCGAAATGATAGTTCCTAAATTAAGTCTGTTCCATGGGGACTAAAAACAAGATGACATTCAAGAAATACCCAAGTGGATTTAGTTACCAGTGACATGAGATTAGTAAGAAAATAGTCTTACAATGATTACAAAGTAACTGGCTGATTTGGTGATGAGAAATGCAGTTAATGGGAACAGAGAATAAAGGAGATAGAGAAGCAGGTCTGGAAGGAAAGAAAAGTTCAAATTAATGGAGGCTTTGGGGCATCTTTTGAAGATGGATCACTTAAAAGTGACCTCTGAATTGTAGATAAGATTTGGGAGTCCTTAGCTAGCTTAAAGGTAGAAGCCAAGAGTAAAATCAGTCAACCTGGGAGAGTATGTAGTGTAAGAAAAGAAGATAGCCTGGAGACTGAACTCTAAGGAACAGCAACATTTACAAAATGATTAGAGAGAGTACCCATGAAGAAGACTAAGAACAGGCAGAAAGAAAAGGAAGAGAATCAAGAATCAGGAATAGTACTGTGGAAACCAAGGGAGGAGAGTGGGTTCCAAGAAGGAGGTAGTACATGGTCAACAAGTTCATGGATGGCAGGCCATTGAAGTACTGAAAAATGCTTTTGCATTTATCAACTAAGTCTTGGTTGGCAGGAACAGTTTCAAAGATAAGAAAAAAAGCCAGAATTAAGGAATCATAGGAGAGTGCTAGTTTTCCGTTGATGCCATAACAAGATCACCACAAATTTTAGCAATTTAAAACAATGTAATATTATTATCTCACAGTTCTGTAGGTCAAGTCTGACATAGGTCTCGCCTGGCTAAAATCAAGTTGTCAATCAAGGCATCAGCATGGCTGCATTCCTTATTAGAAGCTTTGTTGGGGGAGAGATCGGCTTTCTTGCTCATTCAGGTCTATACGATCTAGTTACTTAAAATTATAGGACTGAGGTCCCTGTTTGTTGACTGTCAGCTGAGAGCAGTTCTTAGCTTCTAGAGGTTACCTACCATCTTCAGGGCCATCCGTCTCACTCTTCAGATCTGCCTGCCTCTCCTTCTGATGTTTCTCTCTCTGACCATCATGCCTTTCTCTTCCACATTTAAGAGCCCATGTTGTTACACTGGGCCCACCAGGATAATCCAGGATACTCTTCCTATTTTAAGGTCATCTGGTAAGCAACCTTAATTCCATCTGCAAAGCCCCTTTTTCTAGGTGAGGTAACATTCACAGGATCCAGGGATTAGGGATCCCAATTTTTGGCCTACTGTAGGAAGCCATAAATATTAACAGTTAATATGTAGATATATATATTATACACATATATGTATAATTTATGCACAGCTTTTAAAATGTAAAACCTTCATAAATTGGAATGTATGTCTAAAGGATGGAACACAGCAAGAAAATATTTAACCATGTACTATGTTTGATACGCCTAGAAGTTTAATGCTGTTTAGTGAGGACTGTAATTAAACCTCCTAAATTTAGAGGCTTAGTGAAAGGAATGTAGAGCTTAAAGCTAGACCTAACTTTGAGTCTTGCGTCTTCTACTTAGAGCTGTGTAATCTTGGCTAAATTACTTACCCCTTGAGCCTCCCTTTCCTTATCTATAAAGTGAGATACTAATACCTCTGTCATAGGATGTTGTATAGATTGGAATTAATGTGCTTGAAACACAGCAAGTACTCAAAAACAGTGCTTATTACTCTTGCTCCACTCTCCCCCTTTCATTGTCTATAACCTTGGCCTAGGGAAATCTATCTTTTCTGTCTTTCTCTTCTCACTTTAAATGTTTCTTTCTTAAAGACTCTCTTGACCCCTTGCCATGTAAATTCAATTTCCCAATTATTGTCTGTCACCACTTTCCTTACTTTTTTGTCACTAAACTCATTATAGTTTACTTATTATACCTGGATTATTTGTTTAACATCTGGCATCCATTGTAGACTATAAGCTCTTTGAGCTCTAGGGTCATTACCGTTTAGCTAATTACTGTAAACACAATGTCTATCAAAATGCCTGGCATATAACTGACAGTTATAAATATTTGTTGAATAAATTATAGTGTATGATGAATTTTGTTATCTACTGGCTGACCACTCCTGAATTTCTTAGGAGAAATATTAGCCACCAAGAAATTAATAAATCCCTGATGCTACTTATTCTGAAGCATGCTAGTTGCTTCTGTGAGAAAGTAGCTGCATTTCATGTCAACTCTTGCAACTTCTTTGGAAAAAGGCTGCCTCTCTAAGATAATCCAGTTACCTACTTGCCCACCTCATTTGTGAGTCTCCAAAATGAATTTTATATGTGCCACATAGCCAGATAACTTGAACAGTTCCCTCCAATTTTGGTGAAAATGTGTTTTTCATTTTTCATGTGATGTGGTAAAATAAAACTTTAAAATCTAATTTTCTATTTATTATCTTTTCTAGTAAATTCAATTATGAGTAGAGTTATGAAAATGTAGCATGCCCATAGCTAGATTCTGTAAAAAAAAAAAACTCAAAAGGATATTTGTTCATAGAAAGAATAGAATTTCAGAAAATGATATACTGCAATGTATTAAATTAGATCACAAAACTTAAAACTTCCTGAATCATTATCTCATTTCCCTATAGAAATAATTTTACTGTATTAAGTTGTAACAGTATACCCTAAACTTTAAAAGGCCAGTGTTAGAAGCATTGGTGTAATTATTTCTGTCTCTTGTGAAACTTTAGTTAAAGGCATATATTATGTAAGGATTCAATTCCCTAAATTTTTTCAAATGTTAAATTCTAGAAAAGGCTCCCTCCCTCCTCCCCACCAAAGATCTTGTAAAGTTTTACAAGACAGTGAAAACTCATTCTATTTCTGGTTTTCCCCTATTTACCTAAAAACCCTTCTGCTAAGTTTGCTGTTGCATCCTAATTGGTTTCTTGGTAACAGCTGTGTGTCCTCCTTTTTAACTTTTTTCTGTCATTCATTCATTCACTTGTTCTATAAACATATATAGAATATATATTCATCCTGTATTAGTACTCTTTTAGGCTCTATGAATACAGAAATCACAGAGAGAGAATTCCAGCCCTCAGTGAGCTTATATTTTTGTCTGTTTTGGGTTTTGCAAGTTGACTCAAATTATTTTTTGGAACTAGGTAGAAGTAGTAGAAATCCTAAATAAATAAGTAAATGTATCATTAAAATGTTTATATAAACATATTATTTTGAAAATGGTGCTACTTAGTTTTAATTTTAGTGTGTAGCTATGGTTTTAAAAACTTGGTGCAAAGATAGTTCATTCTTTCTATAATTAGTACATTCCCATATCCAGGCTTTGTGTTCTGATCCTTTCCATGATCTCAGACCGTCAGTGGTTTCTGACTTTTATAGTATCCGATCTAGACTTCTTGGAATGCTTTGTAGAACTTTGTTGCCTAACCCTCCAGAGCCTTTGCCAACCCCCCACCCTACCCCTCTGAAGGCCACAGTCTTTCATTTCATTGCATTTCCAACTATTTCTGCTTTTATGGTTTTTTCCCACTTTTTGCTCAATTTCTTGACATATTTCCAAGATAACTAGTTTTAATTAAATAACAATATATGTCAGTTAAGGAAGTGCTGGCTGCTCAAATAGAAAAGAAAAAAGTCTCTGAAGCTCTTAACACAATAGAGTTTCTGCTGTTCCTGATGAGGGACTGGCTCTCCTCTAAGTGGTGATTCAGGGACTGAAGCTCCTTCTGCCTGTAACTCCACCATCTTCAAGCATAGCTCCCAACATTGCCTGCATCAAACCTGAAGGGGAAAGATCCTGAAAAATTGCTCATGGGAAGTTTTTATGGGCAAGGGCTGGCAATTGGGCCAGTTGCTGGTCATACCTTACACAAAGAGAAATATAGTCTAGTTATAGTCCTTGAAAAAGAAAAAATAGTTTGGTGGTAAGCTGGCAATATCTGCCACACTTTACAGCAGATATTGGTATCTTGTGATTGTGTTTTCTTTTGAGTGCTCTGTCTATCTTTGATGTGCAATTGAATAATACTTCCATACCACTAAATGGGCTGCACTGCATAATTTGTGATTTGGGGCTGGCTGTGGAGGTGCAGTAAGGGTTTTAGGTGAGCTCTTTGAGATAGACTAGATTACGAGGCTTCCAACGATTTGGAGATTTGCACCTCATACTTGGATAAAGTTACTTGTACTTGAGTTTATTAATGACCAGCCTGGAAACAGTATGGAGAATATACATGAGATGAAAATTACATGGTGGGGCAAATTGATGCGTTTCTTCAGTGGTTCCCTTCTTCCTCATGAAGGCACAACTGAAATTTAGTGGTCTCAGAAACCTGTATGGAATGAGAAATCCACAAGGTAGAATAAACCTAGAACACTAAATGGGCTTGTTATGTTTTAAGGAGGGAAGGGGTTGGCATCAGCACTAATCATTCTACCTCATACTTATATAAACAAATTCTTGAAGCCCTAAAATTGCATAACATCGTTACTTCCATTATTTTTTTGAGTTACTCTCTCATGGTTTCAGTGCAGGCCTGGCAAAATCTAAACTCTTTTTAAGAAATGAGATGTGATAAATGTGATTTGTTTGGAGCTTGATAACATGTTGGCATGGCAGTGTAATCCACTTCCAAGGAATACTGTTAGCTTCATGATCTGATTCTCAAGTTGTCAAGTGGTGCATCATTGAATAGTGATAGACTAGTGCAGAATTAAGCAGAAACTAGTAGCTCTGTATTTCTGATTTTAAAAAATATGTTATATATAGTAACAGCAACCTTGGTCTTAGTTTTCTGAATGGACGCTGTTCTCCCATACAACTGGATTGTCTGCAGATGGTTTGTAACTAATTACAGTTCATTTTAAAGTATTTCATTTCTATAGTAAAGTAGATATGAGTATTTCTGAACAAATATCTTCATCACTTAATACTAATGATAACCTAAATTTTGAAAATTTCCAAGAGGTTTGAAAATGTATTATTATCAATTTTGTAGTTTCTTTCCATTGCTTTATCAATTGCATATAGTAAAGTAATGGGGTAAGATTAAAATAAGGGATACAATGGTATGCTGAAGAAAAGTTATAGATTCTAATCTTTTTTTTACTTTCACATATCCAATCATGTGACTTTGAGCAATTTTATTTTTTCTGTATAGTTTTTATTATACAGTCTCTTTCCTCATGGTGGCTGGACACTGCTCTTAACCTGGACATGTGTCCCTCCCCTTTTCTTTAACTGGAGGGCTTGTTTGTCCTTGGAGACTGAGCAGCAACACGGCACACTGCTTCTATGGGGCAAAGCCGCGCACCTCTCTGATCTTGTCCCGCACAAACTCATTAACAGCATGCATCATTTTTTGTATTATTTCTGTCCATTAAGATGCCATCTTTAACCCACTTCTCAATATAGAATGCTTATTATGGTAGATTAATATTAAATTTTTAAAAATGTGTATTTTGAAGGTAAACTTTAACATTATTTCAGGTAATCTTTAGAAGAAATCAAGGCTAAGTGGTCCACATATTCCTGTAAAGTTTTGATCTCAATAAAATGGGTTTTAATCACTTGAACTAAATACTTGTTATATTCAAATATTTTTAAAACCACCTTTTAAAAAAACATCTTTATTGATACATAATTCACATACCATCATGTTTACGCAATTAAAATGTGTGGTTTTTAGTATATTTACAGAGTTGTACAACCATCAGCATATTCCAATTTTAGAATGAGCCCAAGAAAAAAACCTTATACCTTTCATCTCTTTCTCCCCTTTCTTTCCCTAGGCAATCACAATCTACTTTCTACTCTATAGGTTTGCCTATTCTAAACTTTGTGTATAAATGAGATCATATAACATATGGTCTGTTGTGACTGGCTTATTTCACTTAGCATAATGTTTTTGAGATTTATCCATGTTGTATCATTATCAGAACTTCATTCCTTTTTATTTACTGAATAATATTCCATTTTATGGATAGGCCACATTTTTGTTCACTCATTCATCAGTTGATGGACATTTGGATTCTTTCTACTTTTTGGTCATGAAAAATGTCTCTCTGAACATTCGTGTACAAGTTTTTGCGTGGACAACTGTTTTCATTTTGAGGTGCCTGTGGCAAATGCTGGGCCACATGGTAACTTTATTTTTAACATTTTGAGAAACTGCCACACTGATTTCCAAAGTGACTGTACCATTCCCTCCAGGTATATATGAAGATGCCAATTCCTCCACATCATCCCAAAGCTTAATATTATCTCTCTTTGGTTGTAGCTACTCTGGTGTGTATAAAGTGCTATCTCATTCTGCATCTAGGTCTACAAATATGGTTTTGAAGGTCTAAGAGTTCTTTTTAAGAATTTTTTCTTAATTTTCATGTTGATGGCAAATTTTAAAAAGTAATATAGCTATATTTGGATAATCTGTATAACTGACCACCTTATAACCAAGTGCCCATATTTTGTGTTTAAAAGTTCACTGGCACCAAGAAAGAAAATTTGAATATTTAACATGCTAATGGAAATACAGGAGGATGTAATTATATAAATAAAACATTTCTATTAAAACGCAGACAAATTATAATATGTGCTGTAAAGAAGTTTTGCAATATATGAAAAGAGAGAAATGGTTAAATAATTGAATAATCACAATATTATAGGAATGATAAATGCAAAAGAACTTTCTCCATATCTGTCATCCTGATTGCAATATGCCCCATTTTTTTGTTTGTTTTTTGCAGCGATCTTTTAAAAAATAGACTTTATTCTTTAGAGCAATTTTAGGTTTACAGAAAAATAGTGCAGAAAGTAGAGGTCCTATACCCCACCTCAGTTTCCATATTTTTGTTTGTTTGTTGGTTTTGATTTTTTTTCTAGTTTCCATATTTTTAACATCTTCGATTTGTGTGGTACATTTGTTAAAACTGATGAACCAATGTTGATACATTATTAACTAAAGTCCATTGTTTACATTACAATTCACTCTTCCTGTTATATAGTCCTATGGGTTTTCACAAATGCACACTGCCATGTATCAACCATTATAGTATCATGCAGAATAGTTTCACTGTCTTAAAAATCCCCCATGCTCCACCTATTTGCCCTCCCTTCTTCCTTCCTCCCCCTGGCAATCACTGATCTTTTACTGTCTCTACAGTTTTGCCTTTTCCAGAATGTCATATATTTGGAATCATACAGTACGTAACATTTTCAGACTGGCTTCTTTCTCTTGGCAATATTTACGTTTCCTCCGTATATATATATATTTTTTTTAATAAATGAGAAACAAGTTTTTTTTTTATCCCCATTTATTATACATCCCCCCCTTGCCTGTTCCCGCTGTGCTCATTTTCTTTCTCTGCATTCCTCTGTGTCTGCCTGCCTCCCCCCGCTGGGGCGACCCGCTGAGTCAGCTCACCGGCGCAGCGGCCCACCCGCTTGTGGCGGCTCGCCCCCGCTCGTGGGGGCTTGCCTTTGCCCGCGGGGAATTGCCTTTTTGCCTGCCCACAGGGGCTTGCCTTTGCCCACGGCAGCGTGCCCCACCTGCAGAGGCGTGCCCCGCCAGCGTTGGCTTGCCTTCTCGAGGCGGTCTGCCCGCTCGAGGAGGCCCGGGGACTGAACGCAGGGCCTCCCATGTGGTAAATCGGGGCTGTACCAACTGAGCTATACAGCCGGCCCCTCCGCCATATTTTTTCATGGCTTGTTAGCTCATTTCTTTCTTTCATTGTATGGATGTACCACAGTTTATTTGTTCACCTATTGAAGGGCATCTTGGTTGCTTCCAGATTTTGGCAGTTATGAACAAAACTGTTATAAACATCCATGTGCAAGTTTTGGTGTTGACATAAGTTTTCAACTTATTTCAGTAAACATCTAGCAGCACAATTGCTGGATCATATCGTAAGCCTGTATTTAGCTTTGCAAGAAACTGCTGGACTGTCTTCAAAAGTAGCTGTACCATTTTGCATTCACACCAGCAATGAGTGAGGGTTTCTCTTGCTCCACATCCTCTCCAGCATCGGTGGTATTTTGGATTTGAGTCATTTAAATAGGTATCTAGTGGTAGCTCATTATTGTTTTCATTTTCGTTTTCCTAATAATATGTTGTTAAGCAAATTTTATGTGCTAATTTGCCATCTGTATACCCTCTTTGGTGAGGTGTCTGTTCAGAACTTTTGCCCTTTTTAAAATTGGTTTGAATGTTTTCTTATTGTTGAGTTTCCTTTAAGTTCTGTGTATATTTTGGATACAAGTCCTCTATCAGACATGTGTTTTTCAAATATTTTCTCCAAGTCTGTAGCTTATCTTTTCACCTGTTAACTGTATCTTTTGTAGAACAGAATTTTAAAATTATAGTGAAGTCCAACTTATCAGTTTTTTTTTTCATAGATCATGCTTTTGTATCTAAAAGTGTTTTATCTAAAAAGTGATTCCCAAACTTAAGGTCACCTAGATTTTCTTCTATGTTATCTTCTAGAAATTGTATAGTTTCCCATTTTACATTTACCTCTATGATCCCTTCTGTGTTAATTTTTGTGAAAGTTTGAAGGACTGAGTCTAAATTCATTTTTTGCATGTGTTCCAGCACCCATTTGTTGAAAATACTTTTCCTTTCTCCATTGAATTGCCTTTGTTCCTTTGTCAAAGATCAGTTCACTATATTTGTGTGCCTGTTTCTGGACTTTCTGTTCTCTTCCATTGATCTATTTGTCTATTCTTTTGCCAATACCATGCTGTCTTTTTAAAAATATATTTTATTAGGTTGTGAACTTACAAAACAATCATGAACATGTGTGGAATTCCTGTACAGCACCCTTCCACCAACACATTACATAGTTGTGGAACATTTGTTACAGATTATGAGATAATATCATCAGGCTATTACCGTTAACTATGGTCTATAGCATACATTTGGTATAATTTTTCCATACTCCCCTATTAATAGCACAGTACATCTTTGGCATTGATGCAAGAATATTACAGTATTGCTCTTAACTATAGTCCATAGCATAGCAATGGAAGAACTCTTATCATTGATATACTAAGTCTTTAGATCAGGTAATGTCAGTTCTCTGACTTTGTTCTTCAGTATTGTAACACATTAATTGTGTTTTCCCATGCTTCTCCACATTTTTACCATATTGCAAAAGTGATGTACATTTGTTCTAATTCATAGAAGGGCATTCTTGTATTTGTACTATTAACCTCAATTCTCACCCACCTCTGGGTTCACTATGTTACTCAGTCCCTACATTATTCTCTAGCTTTCTTTCAATTGACAATTACATCCCTAGGCTATCGTTTTCAGCACCATGCTGTCTTGAGCACTATAGCTTTATAATAAGTCTTTTATATATAGATATATATTATAATTAATTTTTTAAATTTTAAAGAAGCTTTAGACTACATAATTGTTACATAAAAAAATATAAGGAATTCCCATATGCCTCTCTCACTCCCCCTCCCACACTTTCCCACATTAACGACATCCCTCATTAGTGACTCACCCAGGACAACTAACAAGGAGATGATGATGGAAAATGCCCATCCCAAGGAACAGAGAGTATCTGCAACTGCAAACAAGATACCTCAATCGATCTGCCCCATGGGATCTAAGTCCCCTCTCAATTAGAAGCAGAGTGGGCATTACCATCTCAAAATCCTCAAGAACGGGGAATGAACTAAAGTAGAATTATTATTATTCTACTATAGACTTATTATTCTAGCAATGGAAGAACTCTTATCATTGATATACTAAGTCTTTAGATCAGGTAATGTCAGTTCTCTGACTTTGTTCTTCAGTATTGTAATAGCTATTCTGGGTCTTTTGCCTTTCTATATAAACTTTATAATGAATTTGAAGGTATCCACAAAATAACTTCCTGGGATTTTGATTGAGATTGCATTGACTCTAAAAATCAAGTTGTGAGAATTAACATCTTAATTATAAAAGTCTTCCTATCCATGAAACATGGAATCTCTCTTCATTTATTTAGATATTTGATTTCTTTCATCAGAGTTTGTAGTTTTCCTTAAATAGATCTGGTGCATATTTTGTTAAATTTCTTCCTAACTGTTTCATTTTTGAGAGTGCTAATGGAAATGTTGTGTTTTCAATTTCAAATTCTAATTGTTCATTGCTGGTATATAGAAGCGCAATTGATTTTTGTCTATTAACCTTCTATCATGCTACCACCTTTCAGCTATTGTGAATTATGCTGCTATAAACATTTGGTATATAAATACCTATTCAAATCCATGCTTTCAATTCTTTGGGGGTATATACCAAGAAGTGGGATTGCTAAATCATATGATAATTCTATTTTCAAATTTCTGAGGCCCTGCCAAACTGATTTCCACAGTGGCTGTACCATTTTACGTTCCCACCAACAGTGAACAGGAGTCTCTATTTCTCCACATTCTTGCTGACACTTATTATTTTCTGTGCTTTTAATAATAGCCATTCAAGTGGATGTGAAGTGGTTTAGATTTGTATTTCCCTGCTGACCAGTGATTTTGTGCTTCTTTTCATATGCTTACTAGCCATTTGTATATCTTCTTTGGGGAAATGTCTATATAAGCCCTTTGCTCATTTTTAAATTGGTCTAGTTGTCTTTGTGCTGTTGAATTGTAGAAATTCTTTATATATTATGGAAATTAAACCCTTATCTGAAATGTGATTGTCAAATATTTTCTCCCATTCCAGAAGTTATCTTTTCACTTTCTTGATAGTGTCCTAAAACATACAAAAGTTTTTAATTTTGATTAAATCCATTTTATCTATTTTTTCTTTTGTTATACTCGCTTTAGGTGTCATATCTAAAAAATCATTAAAGAATCTAAGGTTATGATGGTCCCTCTCCTAAGTTTTCTTCTAGATTTTTATGGTTTAGCTCTTATGTTAGGTCCTTGATCCATTTAGTGTTAATTTTTGTATTTGGTATGAGATAGGGATCCAACTTTGTTCTTTGCATGTAGATATCCAGTTTTCCCACCATCATTTGCTGAACAGATCATTCTTTCCCCAGTTAATGTACTTGGCACTATTGTGAAAATTCAGTTGGCCATAGATGTTTTGGTTTATTTCTGAAGTCTCAAGTCTGTTCTCTTGGTCTTTATGTTTATATTTATTGCAGTAACACACTGTTTTGATTACTGTGGCTTTGTAGTAAGTTTTGAAATCGAAAAGTATGAGACTGCCAATTTTGTTCTTCCTTTGTAATATTGATTTTGCTATTCGTTGTCCATTGTAATTCCATATGAATTTAAATATTGGCTTTTCCATTTCTGCAAAAAAAGTATTCTGGAATTTTGAGTTATCACATTGAATCTGTAGATTGCTTTGGATAGCAATGATATCCTAATATTTTTTTCCTATCCATTTCTTTCAGCAATGTTTTGTAGTTTTCAGTGTAGAAGTCCTTCTCATCCTTGGTTAAATTCATTCCTAGGTATGTTATTCTTTTAGGGGCTCTTGTGAATGGGATTGTTTTTAAATTTCCATTTCAGAGTAGACTTTGCTGGTAAATAGAAACACAAACAGTTTTTTGCATGTTAACATTATAGCCTGCAACTTTGTGCAGAATTTATTAGTTCTAGTATTTTCTTGTGACTTCTTTGGGATTTTCTATACAAAGAATCATGTCATCTATGAAGAGATAGTTTTCCTTCATCCTTTCTGTTCTAGTCAGGGTTCTCTCGGGAAACAGAATCAACACGAGATCTCTGTTAAAAATATAAGATTTTATAAGAGTCTCTCACGTGACCGTGGGGATACACAAGTCCAGGTTCC
>PVKH010016232.1:0-15806 GCA_004027955.1 Chaetophractus vellerosus
GTTGAGCCCCACCCCTCAGTGGGCGTGGTCTCAAGTATAAAAGGCTAGACAAGAGGCAGCAGAGGAAGCAGATTGAGAAAAGCAGATGGAGAGAAGCGGAGATTTAGAGAAGCAGATTTGAGAAGCAGTTCTGATGTTGGAGTGAGCTGATCGCCGGATAGTCTACAGCTGAACTTGTGGAAGAAACAGAAGCTAAGCCCGGAGAGAAACGCAGCCCCGGCAGAAGAGGAACCCAAAGGCCTGAGCCCTTGCAGATGTCGGCAGCCATCTGCTCCAACACGTGGACTTTGGTATGAGAAGAAACTCAAGCTTTGTGGCCTGGTAACTGTGAGCATCTACCCCAAATAAATACCCGTTATAAAGACTGACTGATTTTGGTATATTTACAAAAGGCACGCCTGTGGCTGACTAAAACACACACCGTCTGAAACCCCAGCCACAATCTTATCCCCATCCAAGCTCCCGGAGCTGGAGGAGTGGTCTGGCTGGCAGAATTTTAGGAAATGTCACTGAGTTCATGATTCCTATGAGCATGATTCCTTTGTTCATTCCTAGGAATAAACAGAGAACAAACCTCTATAACGTTTTCTATGTTTTACACCCTTTTACAATTTACAGGATTTCCTCCTCTTACTCTTCCAGTTGAGTTCCCATATAGTGTCAAGACAAGCCACATTCCACAATAAAACAATAGCATCTGTGCTTAGAGAATTCCAAGGAGTGAGTGGGAAAGCGCTACCCTATATATTTTTTAAAGACTTATTTTTATTTATTTATATATCCCCCCTTGCTGCTTGTGCTTGCTGTGTTCATTTTTGCTTTGCGTTTTTCTGTGTCTGCTTATCTCCCCCTGCTGCGTCAGTTCACCGCGCAGTGGCTTGCCTTCTCCAGGAGGCCCCAGGAACCGAACCCGGGGCCTCCCATGTGGTAAACCAGAGCCCAACCAATTGAGCCACAGCTGGTTCCCAAGTGCTACCCTACTTTCTCCACTTTGGAAATATTAGCCTTCAGGGGTTTTCTTCAGTAACGTGAGACATTGATATGCATTGACTAATTAGAACTTGAAATATCCCTGAGACTTGGCATTTATTGGTTGTCCCTTCACTCATGTACAACATCAAACAAATGTCAGTATGACATACATCTTAAAAATTCAGCTTTGATAATCTAATCCCCCAAATCAAGAGGAGCATAGCATGCTGTTATGCCAAAGGAGATGCAGGGTGTCACTGCATGGGAAATTCATCAGTACAAAGGCACTGTGAAAGGGAAACAAGGCAGGGGAGACACAGATGCTGAACTACCTTCTTTCTTCCGACTTGGGCCTTCATGCTGGAACCCCTGTGTTTCTAGGGTGACCACGAGTCCCAGTTTGCTCGGGACAGCCCAGTTTACTGCCTGTTTTCCCAGTATAATTAATAGTTGAGACCCTTTGCTCTCTCAAGAGTCTGGGTTTAGTTGCGACATCACATAGCTATGTAGCTCATTCCTCTTACATTTGGCATTTGGCTATTCCTCTTTTTAAGCCTTTCCAAAACTATGGGTTGATTAGCCATGTAATTCTTTATGTATGAGATAAAGAATAAAAAATAATGAAAAAATTCAGTGAATTTGTAGAAAAAAAATTTAGCTGCTTCCCTCAAATATTTCCACAGGTCATAACTTAGGAGCTTATATTCTCCTGGAGCAAGTGCTACCTTGAGGAGCTGTAAATTAAGCTTAGATGTTTGACTGTTTTTTGGTAGGTCTTTATTATCACTCGACATCTCAGATAATTTTTATTCTCAATTCCTTGAATGAAGAAGAGTCTGACTTTGTGTGCCTCATCAGTAGATTCCATGTAAACGGGTCCTGTCTGTACTGTCTTCTTTTTGGACACTGGTCTGTTAGTGGTTCTAATAGTTTCTTCTTCAAAAATAAAGATAGTTTGAGTAACTGAAATTTCAGTGGGTAATTTAAAAGCTCTTATTCCAATTCCTTTACCCCTTGTTTCTTTGCAGTCAGGAGATAAGCCAGCACTTGTGTCTCTCCCTGTTTTCCTCTTTTAAAAAAATTATTTATTTTTAAAAATTTATTTATCATCCTCCCCATGGTTTTGTGCTCGTGCTCACTGTCGGCTCGTCTTCACTTTTTTTTTTTTTTGGAGGCACTGGGAACCAAACTCGGGACCTCAGGAAGGAGGTACCCAATCACTTGAGCCACCTCCGCTCCCTGCCTGTGGCCTCTCGTTGGGTTTCCTTTTTGTGTCATTTGTCTCGTCAGTTCGCTGTCTTGCTTGTCTTCTTTAGGCGGCACCGGGAACCAAACCATGTGCCCAAGGGCTTAAGCCACTTCCCCTTCCCCCTGCTTTCCTTTTGATGTGCCTTTGTACTGATGAATTTTCCATGCAGGGACATCCTGCATTTCTTGTGATTAACAGCATTTTATACTTATCTTTTATTATTGAGGTTAGATTGTCAGAGGTGAATGTTTGCGGCTGACTTTTCTTTTTTCCATCCTTTGTCTTCCCCCAGGCCTAAGCCCGTTCCATAATCTTACAATGTTGCTGTATTAGATTGCTAGACCCAATCCAGAATCCCTACCTTCAGGAATTTTACAATTTTACAAGATTTTTCAGGAATGCAATGTGGAAGAAAATAGTTGCCTCCCCCACCCCATGACATCAATTTCAAATCTTGGGGATGTACCACATTATAGGGTCCAAGAACTACCCTTTATGGGTGATCTTTGGTGCGTTAATTTATCCACATTTTTTATTTGAATGTATTTATATTTAAAACAAAGTATATGAGTAAATTAGCTACTTAGTGAAAAGTTATTTTTTATTTGTTTGAAATTTCTCTGTCATAGCTGTGAAGGTGGCCTTTCAGATTGAACTGGCTGGAAGTTGTTAGACAAGTCCACTGTACTAGTGCGGATCTTTTCGGTTGTAACCAAGTTGGCAACTCACAAAGTGAATTTAGGGACTCACAAAGAGACACCGAGCTTCAGGCACTGCTGGGCCTCATGATGGGGCAGGGACCTCTTCCTTCCTCGCTCCACTCTGCTTTCCTTTTAGTTGCCGAGTTGGCTTTATTCTTGGGACACTTCTCTATATGATGACAAAAACAGTCATTAGCAGTCATAGGCTCATTTTAGCAGCTTAGCGACTGGTGAAGAGAGCGTCTCTTTTACAATAGTAAAATACAAGTCCCAAGGCTGTGTCTTAGTAGTGTGGCTTAAATTACATACCCCTCCAAACTGGTCACTGTATCTCAAACAGGCCAGGCCCTGCTCATGTGTCCCTGAGGACAAGGAGGAAGGGCGGTTATCCCAAAGAAAACTGGGGTCATCTGAAAAGGGCTAGAGGCCAAGCAGGCAAAAACTACTTATGTCCACTCAAAAATGGACATAAAAATGACTTTACTCTCATTACCTGTCAGTCTGCATCTTTCATCTTTCCAGGCTGCTACAGAAGAAAAATACAAGGGCATGCCTTGTTAATGAATATTTATTTGGAATGTTAATGTGAAATATGAATGAAGTCACCTGCCACTGTTAGAAGGGCTGTAAGATTAATAGCATGTCATTACCATTGTCACAAAATAGCTGATGACTAGTGAAATCGTTTTTAATGACTCAGATAGCAAAGAGAATTTTAAAGTATTGTGTATCTAGGGAATTGAAGCAACTTGAGGAAGAGGTATATAATTTTGTCCTAAATCCTGAAGAGGCTTCATTGGCACAGTTGGTAGAACATGGCTTTCTCCTGACACAGGACATCGCTGTGACTCAGTTCCACTTTTCTCAGGAACGAAGCCTTCGTGTGCATGTCCTGTCACAGCCTGCGTCTGCGGCAGACCCCTGTGCTGCTTGACTTTGCGGAGCATCTCAGGCCAGTTGTGCAGACTCACTACTCTATTTTCTAAGTAGCAGTCTAGAACCAACAAGGATAACTTTCAGGGTGGGAATTTTCCATGAGATCATGGTTTCGGTTATTCACAGTTATTTATCCCATAACATTTGGGCTTTCTTTTACAGTCTTATAAAAATTTTTTCCTTTGGCTCTGAGTCCACTCATAATATTGGGTTTTATTTTCATTCTTAGCTGGAGGGCATGGCTATGATTGAGGACAAATGGGCATTTTGACCAAATCAAAAATGACTGCAGTTGCTCCAAATAAGGCATTCTGTATTTTATATAACAGAAAGCATTCTTTTCATAAATTCCTAATCATGTAATACTATTTTTTTTTTTTTTTGGTTTGGCAGAACCTTTTTCAAATATTCCCCTCTAAGGAAAGATTTTTCCTTCAACAAAACCGTGAGTTTTCATTCCAAGATATTTAATGCAGCACGTGCTAGGGTGTCCACAGGACCACTTCTGGATTTCCTTACATTCCTCAAACTCATCTTCCTGACTTGTAAATGCACTCGTCATATGGGGAATTCATACCAAAGTGCCGAATTCAGTTTCCAGGTTATTAAAAAATACCCATGAACATAAGGGGTTAGAGCTGTGCTATTCATTATGATAGCTGCATGCAGCTATTTAAATTAATTAAAAGTAAAAATGTAATTAAAACTCAATCCCGCTCCTCAGCTGCACGAGCCCCATTTCCAGTGCAGCGCGTCACCGTGCTGGACGCACAGATGCAGAACTCCCTGCACTGCAGAAGGCTCTGCTCCATGACGCTCACAGAGGAGCAGGCAGGGCTTGTATAGTTCTGCTGTGATCCAGTTGGCTCTGCCTTTGCTGGGTCCCTGAGTCAGGCTCTAGGACAATGCCTCGTGGTACTTTGAGGAAGAGCAGTGAAACCTAAAAGTAGCACGACAGTCGCAGAACTCAGAGACCAAAATGCAGGAGACTAAGGTCCACGAGGGTAGGTCTAAGTCTATCCATTGTGACCCCAGATCCTGGCACATAGTAGACACTAAAGAAACACTTAAGTGAATCAGTGCTTGAAAGAGCCCAGCAAAGACCACACAAAGAGGCCTCATCACAAAAACGTGGGCATCTCTTGGGGTTTGGATCATTTTTGAGGATTCTCTGGAGATCATAAGAAGGAGCAAATAAAAGACACTGGAGATGTCATCTAAGTAGAAGATTTTGGAAGCCAAAACAAAGAATAGAGCACATAGCGTTTTCTTGGAGGTTACTCCTTTACCATCTTCTCTTTCTCCCTTACGCCCCCCTCCTCCTCTCCCTTCATCACCATCATTATCAAATAGCTGGCTTTACTGGGCCTTTTTGTGCATGCCAGTCACTATTATAAGTGCTTCAAACAGATTATTTTATCTTCCTAATAACTCTATGAAGTAGATATTATTTTTCCCATATTACTTTTGAGGAAACCAGCACAGAAAGATAAATAACTTTCCCAAAGCCTCACAGTTGGTAAATGATGAAGCATTGAGAGAAATACAGCCTGTTCAGCTTCAGAGCTTGCATTTTAACCACCACTTCTTAAGGTGGCAGCACAATTGGGTTCAAAACTAGTTAGAATAGGACATAACTAGGCTGAAGTGGGGCACTGGTGGTTGATAATGACCGAATGGGGACGGTGGCACAAGCTTTGTTGCCACTGGCTTCTTCTGTTCAGAATTCTTTTGTTATACTAGCTGACTCCAGTGGCCCTAAAGTTCCTGCTACCCAGCCATAGCCTCTCTTCTTTTCCTTGTTGTATTTTCCCCAGGTTTATCTGGGCAGAGAAACTCTGGTGAGCAGGGGATTCAATTTGGGCTGTGGCAATATTTTGTGTACTAGCTGCATGGAATCAGATGGTGGCTACCTTTAAAATTCTCTATTCCTACCTTCTTTTGGCTGATTTTGTTATTTTCCTTAGATTAGAAAAAGGAAAATAAGTGATAAAAACTTAGTTTATTAAAATAGTACCAATAACAAGTTAGATATAGAAGTGGAAAATAGTCCTTTCACAATTGTATACTCCAGATTTAAGAAGAAAGATAAAACTCCTATGTGAAGAAAGACATACAACTTTATTAACAGGACTTGAATGAATGGAAAGTGTATCCACAAGAGGACTTAAAGTCATGAAAATAACAATTCTTTCAAAATTAATTTATGCAATCAATGAAATTCCAACGAGAGTTTTATGTTTTTTTTGTAATAATAAAAATATATTAAGGTTCATATAAAAATAAATTATCAATTGTAGAGAAAATCTTGCAAAAGGAGAAAATTATATTGCAATACTAGACCTACTAGCTATTAAGATATACTTTTAAGATCCTCTAATCAAAAAGCATGATATAAAGTCCAGAAAGAAGCAACTAATTTAAAAGAATAAGTTCCAGAAATCAATTCAAGTATATATGTCAATGTAATTTATGATAAATGTAGACTTTAAATTCAGAGGGGAAATGATGATTTTGGTGTAATTGGCTTCTATTTGGAATAACATAAAGTTACATCACTACTTCATACTATATACATATATATATACATATTCAAGTGGAATAAAGATCTAAATGTAAAAATTAAAACTATAAAATAATAAAGGAAGATTTAGGAGAATATTTTAAATTTTTTCCTGAAAGATAGGAAAAACCCAATAGCCATTTTATTAAGAAGTAAGGTAGTTTGTGACTACAAAAATCAGGAATTTCTATGTGGAATACTACTCTATGAAAAGAAAGAAAAAGTTTAAATTGGGAAAATATTTGCAAGACTGCATGACAAACAAAGTTTAATGTACCTATTATACAAAGTATTCTATAAAATAATAGAAAAATAGAACCATGATAGAATACAAACAAAGCTTAAGATTAGTCAAGTTACATAAGATGGGAAGCAGATGGCCAGTAAATATGAAAAAAATGTTCAATTTACTTAAGAAAAAGAGATAGAAATTAAAATGAATTATTTGCTTCTCAACGGTTTGGAGAAAATGAGCAGCAGTGACATCCACTGCGGTCACAGGGCGGGTAAACAAACTCTCAGCTGCTGACGGTTCCGGAAGTGCTGCCATCCTTTGGGAAGAAGCTGATGGAGTGTAGAGTGCACATTCCCTTTGACCAGCGGCGCACTTTCAGGGCCCTCACCTGCGGTGTGGCTCAGGAAGTGGGTTTCAGCTGGGTGCGTCCCGGTCCCGCCTCACACGCGCACTCGGACGCCGAGCGCCTTTCAGAAGGCCCAGCAGGGGGCCGCGCGGCTCGTTTACCGCCGTGAGGCGGGGTGAGCGGGCCCTCGGGGGGTGGGCGTGGAGGGTTGGGGTTGGGGGGGGGACCATGAGCTTTTCAGATCGCCTTAGGGCTACCGGGGGCTAACTGCAATCGTGACTCGCATCCCCTGAGCCCTGACTGTGCGGTGCCCTCACTGAGTCGCAGAGGCCCCTGCTTTGCGACGCCCGCAGCGTTAAGTACAGGGTTATCTCCAGTTCCCGAGCGGGAGCCGAGGCTGGGATCGGGGGCCCAGGGCGCAGGGACGCAGTCTTCCAGCCCACCGCGTGCCGGGCGCGGCCCTGCGTGCCCGCTCCCCTCTGGGCGGGGAGCCCGAGGACGCGGCCGCAGGCACCTCAGCTGCCGCCGCCGCGGCTGGGCCCGGCGGGGCCGACCGGCCTGCTCGCCCCGGCGGTGCTGCCCGCAGGCCCGCGTGCCCGCCGCGCCCGTAAGCGGTGGGCTGCCTCTCCAAGTCATTTCCGAACTTGACTCCACTGTCGAGTGCGTTGTTATGGCCCCGTAACTGGCGTTTGGATTGTCAGGGCAAGGCAGAAAGGAAGAGGGAAGCGTTTAAAACCTGAGCGCGCGAGGTGGATAGCGGGGAAGTTAGGCTCTTTGGCTGTGGTGCTGGGATATTGGGGAAGGTCTTTAAACCCCCAGTGCCCTTGGTTTCCCCATCTGTAAAATGGAGACGGAAATTAAAATAGCTTCCTCCTCGTGTATTAGGGGAGTTAAGACATAGAAGGTCCTCGGAACAGACCCAGCCGAAAGGTAAGACCCCCTTACCTGTGGGCTGCTACCACCAACCCTTGCATTCTAGGTCCTAATGAGGTGGTAGACTTGTGACATGTCACAGTGATGATCCTATCTTCACACCACGAGTTTAAACAACGGTCAGGTGAGGTAGAGAGCAATACCAGTGCGTTACTGCCAAGCACTGTGGCGTGTCAGGCGTGACGCCGGAAATGCTGAGCCATCATGTTGCTTTCAAGACTAGCTGTCTGTTTTAGGAGGGATCCAATTCTTTCCCTGACCCCCTTTGTTAATTTTCTTTAGCCTTCTTGCTCTGTTGGGTATGTCTTTTCATATCTTCGATGTTGTGGGGACAAGATGTATATAGAGTGGAGAAGTCGTGTGAAGACAGGAAGATGGTTGGTGATTGATGAAAAGAGAGTAACAGATAAATGAAAAAAAAAACAACAACAACAGCATTTCTTACCCACGAAGTTGAGATGAATGTAGAGATGAATATACCTATATAGATGAAATATACAGGATTTTGTTTCCTGTTTATTTTTGTTTTAATTTTATGCAATTTCATGTGGAATTTTTCTGATCCTTATTGTTACATAATTATCTTCGCAGAAAAGAAGTATTTTTCTCTTGCTGGGCTTGGGGTACAGTTTTTAAAAAAATCTTTTTATGAGCTCTTAAGCAGTCAGAAAATCTATTTAAATAGAAACATTTGATAGATATGATGTTTTTATCATTAAATTTAAATTCAGTCAAGAGATGGTGGTTTATTTTGTTCAAAAAGAAATGTTTCAATAAAAGTGTTTTTGACAGACCTCCTAATTACAGAATCTTAAATAGGATTAAGAGAACCTGAACTTAGTAAAAGCAATGACAAGGTTCAATATAGAATTTGACGATGTTTTGGGATTGCAGATATTGTTTATTTGGAGGACACAAAACATTAAATACCATCAGTCAATATTTTGTAACTGTCTATTTCTGCAATGATGTCAGAAATAAGTTTTATTTTACTTAGTAAAAGCATTTCAATATATTTTTTACTTTTGAATGCTTGTAGAATATTTATTTAAATGAACATTAAAGGGTCCCTAAAGAAAGGAATAGATGAAATACTAATACAAACTAATAAAAAATATTTTAAGATTGGCAATCCCTAGTCTTTGATGAGGGCAGTGTGTATCTAGTTAGTTATCTATGACCTTGTATACGATTTTGTCCCTCATTTTACTACTTTCTCTTCTTCATTGAAAAAAATCTCTAAAGGCCTTATCTTAGTCCCCAAAGTAATAAATAAAAGAGTAGCTGAAAATGGTTGGGATGGAATGGGAGGTAAAATTAGAATAGTAGCAATCAGCAAAAATATTGAAAGTACTTTAGTGAGAGAAACACAAACACGATATGATAGTATACATCCTATGAGAGTCCACAATTACTCATAATTTATTCACAAGTACATTAAAATTGTAAAACTGTGCATGATTATTTAATGTATATTTAAATTTTAAACATCATTGAATTTAAAATGGAGAAGAGTAGCATACTTTCCTGTAATCTGAATCATTTTGGAACATTATAGTGCTATTTTGATACACCCCATAATATTCTCCCATCTTCCTGCATCTAACATCAAAATCAATATATGTTAGTAAATAATTTTTTGGGTCATGCAGTTTAGTATTTGTGGTGCATCTTAGACCTAAGGCCATGTAGCAGCCTCAAAAATTATAGCAAGCCTCCGAAATTAAGCTGTGTGCTTCAGGGTAGGTGGGCACTCAGGCTGGACGGATGAGCTGGCAATAAGAAAAAGCACTCCGTTTTTAAAAACCATGCCAGTCTCGGCGTCAGTTTCTCTCTCTTTCTTTTTTTCCCCTCCCCTCTTGATGTGGAGGTGCCATAATGGCTTTCTCCTCAAAGTGTGACCAGCAGCTTGGGTTTGCCAAGCAGAGCTGCAGCCCCTCAGACCCCTCCCAGCACTGCTGACGGCAAATCGACGTTCCATCCACGCGTGAGGAGCCCTGCCCTGTGGAGCAGGTGCAGCCTAGGCTGATGTTCTTGTCTGCACTGCCAGAGGGCGTGATTGATCTTCCAAACCCACCAGGTTCTATCACCTTTTGAAAGACCCGGGGCCTCCTGATAGTCTAAGAGGAGTTCTTCCTCATGTTGAAGTCTCCGTGTGTCTTGAACAGGGAAGAGTGTTCGTGTAATTAACAGTGTAATCATGGGTAATATTGTTCCCATTTATTGGATGCCTACTAATTGTTGGGCATGGCAAAAAATGTTTCACTACATTTTCTCATTAATTCCTCCCAACAGCTCAACAAAAGAGGTGTGGTAAGTCAATTTGCAGAAAAGAGAACTGAGGATGGGAGACAGGGTCCTTGTTCAAGATCACATATATAATTCAAACCCAAACCCCTTCCCAGACTTCTGAGGTGTGGTCTTTGGGGATGGAGCCCAGAGCACTGTAAGTCAGCCCAATTTTCTTGAAAGGCTGAAATAAAGAGGACGCTTCGGGTGTGCTCTGGTACGCAATATCACCTGCAGGGATGTGTGCGTTCAGAGCAGACCCACCTCTCCCCCTGGGGACTCACCACCAGCTGAGTGCAGGGACCTACAGCTCTGAGGCACAGGGAAGACCCAGAGAGCTCCAGTCACCCTTTACTCTGACTTCAGAGATTCTGCTGCATTGCCTGCTGCTTCTGAGACTGACTATTCAGCACTGAGTCTTTAGTTACAATGTTGCAAAAAATAACATCCTTGAAGATGTTTTGACAAATCAATTTGATATTTGAGTTATCTCCTTCCTAAGAGAGTTTAAAAAAAATTCCAAAGATTTTCTGGGAAGAGATTGTTCCATTAAGCTTTCATGTTGCTGATTTTGTTTCAGGTAAAGGCTACTAGCACTTTATCTGCTTATTAGCAGATTGACGTTTTTCTCCTTTATTCATCGAAGTCTGCTGAAACTGTGTGTCACTTCCCACCCACACAGGGCTCTGATAACGTTGTTTTCACACACCTTCTTCTCTTTTACCTTTGAAACAGGATGAGCTATTCAGACATGGGCATAAAGAGAGATGATAAGCGGAAATAGACTAATGTTTTTCCATTGTTTTTTGTAATCATGTCTTAGTTCATTATGATGAGCTAAATTTTTCTCTTTGTTCTAGAGAATTATCAAAAATGGCAACTAACACCTATGGAGAACTGTGATTTGTGCGGAACAATTTTTAAAGCTTGGATAATAGTAGTTTGTCAAAGAAAAGAGTTGGGCTGAACTTCTGAGGAGCCATAGGATGTTTAGGAGATCATTTAGCCCAGCCTTCACCGTCTGCGTCTTTAGTACCCCTCTGCTCCAGGGGACTTAATGACTGCACAGCAGGTACGCCATCGTGGAACAGCTCTAGCTGAAAGGAAATTTGTTCTTCAGCTGTGTTAAAAAGTTCTGTCTCTGTACCTTCCACTTACTGATTTTAGTTTTGTCCTCTGGAGCTATGCAGACAAATCAGCTCTTCCCCCCACATAACATTTAGAAAGTTGAAGAAATTTCAACCTTGGGAAACTTGATGCTGCCACCTAAACTTTTCTTCACGGACTACAAAATGAACTCCTCATGGGGATTATTTTCCACAATAGAAAAACAAATCACAAGAAAACATAATAGCATGTTAGTGAGAGAGTCAGCACAGACCTAGTAGTGAGAGCCAGGCCCATTTATGCTTTTTACCCCTCTTCTGGTGACGGTTTAACTCTGTTTTGTTTTTTTTTTAAAGATTTATTTATTTTATTACATATCTCCCCTCCCCCCCCCCCCCCCCGTTGCGGGGACGCGCTGAGACTTGGTCACTGCGCAGGCGCGGCTTTTCCCTGCTTGTGGGCGGCTTCTGCTTCTATTCATGGCGGGCTCTTGCTTCAGTTCGCGGGTGGCTGGCTGCGCTCCATTCGCGGTCGACCTGCCCTGCCTGTGGCGGCTTTTGCCCTGTCCGTGGCAGCTTTTTGCCCTGCCCACGGCGGCTCTGACCCGCCCATGGCGGCTTGCCATTCTCAAGGCAGTCTGCCCGCTAGGAGAGGTCCCCGGGAACCAAACCTGGGGCCTCCCATGTGGTATGCCGGCGCCCTATCCACTGGGCTATCCAGCCGGCCCCATCTATTTTGTTTTTAAACTCTTAGATAAATTTATCTTTCCATATTATTTTATTTGATAAGAATACTGTTGAAAGGCAGAAGAGTGCAGTAATAGAGTTATCTAGAAATAACTAGAAATCAAGAAGAGGCTTTAAGGTCTAAAACCCTCTTCAGTAAATAAATGCACAAGGACATTCTGATAAGTATTTGATGTCGTTAATTACTATTATAATAACTTTAATAATTATTTGTCTTTCTTGGTGATCACCATTTACAGAAAGATAGTAAATCATGAAACTATATCATTAAAACAATCTCTGCCCAATTTGATTTGTATGTTGTATATGAAAACTTCTCCATGTTTAATTTCATAGGGAGTCTCTCCGTGGATAGTGATAATAAAGTGTTTTACATTACTAATTTTAAATAACTGATTTCTGTGAATTTTAAATTATTATCGCCTATGAATTGGCACAGAAATTATATTGTCTTTTCACTGTGAGGATAGTCTTGTAGGTCAATTTGTAGCAAGAGCAAAAGGAATTTTGAATATGCCTGTTATCATTGCTGCTATGTAGTTTAGAAAAATTATTTAGTAGGTTAATTGATGTAAAACGGTTAGTTTTAGAGCAAAGGGTGATATAATCCAGCGAGTCAGAAATTGCTAGGATAAATAACTCAGTCAAAAAAATTCCCCAAGTTCACTCTACCATTCCTTTCCCCTAAACTGAATGAATAATGATAATCAATGAGAGGGGGAAAAAAACACCCTCTTTTATTTCTTTCTGCAAGAAATTAAACATAAAGAAGGGCAGTTGGGTCGTGATTAGTCTGATTATATTTCTTATAGTGTACTTGAAAATTCTTCTGATTTCCTAGGCTTCTGCTTTCCCTTTTGGAGAAGCTATGAAGAAACTAGAAGCATATATCCCAAATAAACAGTGATGTGCTGGAGTCAGCCTGTACCTACTTGAGAGAGCCTATTATTAAATTTCCAGGAAAATTGTGAGCCAGTTGACCTCACATTAGTAGCTTCAAATTGACCACAGTGGAAGTATTTACATCATGGAAACTGGCAAATGCTACAAAATCAGAGCTGGTTGTTAAACATTCACCAGCACACCACTGTATATGGGTATTTGTAAAAAGTTTCTAGCATACTTGGATGAGGGCACCAAATACTTTGATCTAAAAAAATGGAAGTAATTTCTGTTAAAATGAGAACTTTGACATTGCGTGACTGGAAAGATCATCTGTCAGTGGTTCTTTTGTTCATCTCTCTTTATTCAATCAGGATTTACTGGAAATATTCTAGAGGTCAGATGCAAGAGAACTTTATATGTAAGAGCTAATACATAATTAAATAATTAATACTTTCAAAAATAATTCTGTAATGCATTCCATTTTGACTGACCATTAAAAATCAGATAAATTAAGAGTTCACTTTCAAGATGTCTTGTTCATTTAGTGTTTTTTTAAAAATAGGACTCTGAAGGAAGTAAGAAGCAAGAGGAGAGAACGTGATGCTTCTGTAACTGTAGTTTCCTTTGCAACAAATTTTATTCTTTTACCTTTCATTGTTTCGTTTTCTCTCTTCTTTCTTTATTTTCTCCATATCTCTTTGGTTGAAGAGAAATCTATTTTTATGACCATACCCACCCTCTTCCAGTGTTTATTTGGTTCCTGGAGATTTGCATTTCCTTTAGGAATATGCTCATCATTTTAGGTTGCTAAGATGTGCTAAAGCATGAGCCAATTAATGACTTTCTCATTGACAAGTTCTAGGAAACGTGCAGGATTCAGTTTCCATGAGAATGATTTACAGGTTATAATGGTTAGAATGTCAGACCGGTGGAAACACTCAGCAGCACTAATGTCTTAACAACAGGTTTTACCACTGGGGGAGGGCGCTCGTTGATTAAAAGCCCCATCTGTTCCAGAGATGCTTCCAACCTGCTTGCGTTGGGAAATCAAATCAGTTCAGTGATTCTGCTTCTCGTATAACAGTTGTTTATCTATTTCTCAAAGTCATTGGTTATGTGCCCACTTTACTATGATAACTTTGAGAAATGGGGTACAATTGTGTCTTAGGGCTTTGTATACCTTTTATTGTAGATGCTGTATTTATTCAGCAAAGGGTTCAGTATATTATGTGTGCCAGAAACACATGTTTTGTAATTGTCACTATCTCTAAGAATCGGGTAACTGCTGAATAAAACATATACTTTCCAGATGAGCCTGTGGGCTTACATTTTGGCAAACAGTTGATGTTGAAGGAAGAATAGACTCAGTGTGAGTTTCATCTGTTTACAGGATGAAAGATGGGGGGATTCTTTTACTATAATCAAGCTCTATGGTGAAATACCCTTAACCGACCTGATGCTACACTTCTCACGTGGAGTTCCGCTACCCACTTCCACAGTTGTTATCTGATTTTCCATGGGCTATTCTCCCTCTGCTGTTTTACTCCCGTGTGGAGGCCGCTGACTAATTGGCTGTCAGATTTGAAAGGGCCTTCAAAGTTTGCTGAGCAAGCACTCTTCCCAGTTCTCAGGGTGTCTGCTGCTCCCAGGAGGAGGATATTTTAGATGGGGAGACAGAGTCACCCCTGAGTCAAAGAAGGGGCTGAAAATCAATGTGAGTGTTCTGTTTGTGGGAAAGGCAGACAATATTATTTTTAAAATTTCTCTCCTTGATTTGATCCTTTCTTTCCCGTCCTGCCTCCTGGGCCTGTCGACTTGTGCTTTAGGGGCTCTCTGATCACTTTTAACATTTTGGGAGCATTGCCATCCTGTCTTGAGGTTCAAACTTCACCCAACCACCAAGCCTAAATTGAGTGTTCAATAATTAAATTTTACTTTTGAGACAATGGAAATTTTACTTTTTTAGTGGCTTAAACATTAAAAGTCATATTAATACAACATTAAGGCAAGTTAAGAATTACAAGTATGAAACCTATACTCATTTGCCTGCTCTGGTGAGAGTTTATGTAGCTATTTTTCATAACTTCATTACACTGTGGATCTTATTTTAAAAACGTAGAAATTTTTCTTATTTCGTTCTGATGAGAATGCAAATCCGATAAGGTACATTAATTGTTCTGCAGTACAAATGAAAAAGATATACACTCAGCCCAGCCAGACTGGACTGGATTTGTGAGGTGATAATCGTTAAATGATCACTTGATTGATGAGCGTGCCCTGTGACGCAACTGGAAAGCCGACAGCTTCATGAAATTGTGGGAAATTGATGCAACAGGGAAGGAAACTGTTTCCTGAGCCTATGCAGTGCCATCTGTGCGAAATGTACTGATTGCTCAGTTGCTAGATCAGGAACTCAGGATAACTACGTGTATAAAGGAAAATGAATTAGCCAGTGCGTGCGAAAAAGAGCACGAATGTGAAAACAAGCCTCCCAGTGTCCCGAGGGAGGGCTTTGTGGCGTCTCCTTGGGTTGCCAGGACGCGCGGCAGGGCTGTGCGCCCAGGGAACAGGCACCTGGCCGAGCAGGGGTTTGTTCTTCCAGGTAAACAATGTGCACAGGAGGGCAAGTGCCAGCCGCTCACCGCCTGCTGTAAACTCCTCCTGGCCACAGGAGAGGAATCAAGCGACGCTGAAAAGCTGCCACTTTAAATCAAGTGAAGGCACACAGGGGGGCCACAGTCCAAAGGGTTTGGTTTTGTTCCCGTTTCTGGATTAAGGACTGCAGGCAAAGTCTCCTCAGGACCCTTGGTTCAAGTCTGTAACAGAAAAGCCTCCGAGCTGCTC
>PVKH010016233.1:0-15798 GCA_004027955.1 Chaetophractus vellerosus
GGGTGTGTGTTTGAAAGCTGCCTTCCTAACTTGCCTGTGTGACTCAGTAGGCTAATGTAGTAAACAGGCTATTGCCTCAGTTTCTCTTACCAGGATTATTAGGTTTTCTGTTCCCTTCCTCCTCAGGTCCCTCTTCTATACTTCCTGAAATCCCCCCGAGAACATTTGTACACTCTTAATCTTAAGGGGGCGTTGAAGGGTGAAGGTCTTTCTTCTTTATCTGCTTTCTGCTGATTTGGGATTGTAGGCCCTGTCTGACAAGGTGTAAAAACTCTCTTGCTACACTATTGGGGCTTGGAGGAGGGTTATTTGCTTTAATGATTAAGACTGAGTGATATTCATTCATGAGCGGAAGCTTGTCTTTGTGTTGGAACTCATTAATCTTGGAAGAGATAAATTGAGTTAGGAGCTTACATATTCCGGGGTTTGCTAATAGTATAAGAAGAATAGCTGAGAGGGGACTTTGGAGGGCTGTAAACATAAAGGAGTGAGAAAGGTATGAGCACAGCAAGAATGAAGTGCTGCTGGCAGCATTTTTAGTCTGGTTCCATGGTCTAGAGGTCTTTGGTTTTTAAGGACTACATCTGTTTAACGTATTGAGCTGGGTTTTAACAAGTTCTATGCTGTAATACCAAAAAGGGGTTTTAAAAGATTCAAGCTGTACTTAGCTTTTGCTTTTTCAAGATGTTTCAGGCCATCCAATGGCTGGCACTTGAACATTTCAGCAGGTATTTCTGGTGCATTGGCACTTCCTTGGGCAGTAGGCTTTACTTGGGATAAAAGTACTTAGCTACACATTCATTTGATTGTATGCAGTTGCCCTGGTGGCAGCCTATTTGAGGAAGACATTGGATGAGCTTATTTGAAGCAGGAAGATTAGCCTAAATATGCAAACTTAAGGGTTTAGTAGGTACTCAGAGAAGGAGACTTTCCTGGTAAGCAAAATGACAGTTGAAGTTTCTCCTGTAGGTCTTAAGACATGAGTCGCCAATGGGTGAGCTCCTAGATATGTGTTGTCTCCTCACAGGAGCAGGATTTAATGCCAAATGTGTAAGTTCTACTTACCTTACTCTGGTAATTATTGCTTTGCTTGATATATCCTTCACACAGCCAGTATGTTGCAGCAGTGTTTTATTGGCTTGGTGCATAGCACTTTTTGGCACTATCAAACAGGTCAGTCTAGAGGCAATGTTCAGCCATCGCTGGCTGGCAGAGTCATAGAGTTTCAAAGCAGCAATGTAGTTCCATTTACTTTATGGCAAGAAGTGATGATGCCTTTGTTGTTTTAGGTGTCTTAGTGTCCCCTCTAGCCAATAACTCAAATGGAGAGACACTAGGCATGACACTGGGGGCCTGGTTTAAATGCACGAGAGAGTCTGACAAAGCTAAAGTTTATCCCTTTATATGTTTACTGCTGTAAGTCACCATTTGTGGCTTGAGTTGAGAACAGGCCTCACAATTTTGAATGATATAAACCTGGTTAGAATACTTTATAAGAGTACCCAATGCCCTAACTATGAACCACTGTGTGGCAACCCCTATATGCCCTTTCTTATTGTGTGGCCACAAGGCTGCTTCTTCTCCTGGAGTGGGACAGATCATTCAGATATGGGCTATAGCATTTGCCTCTTGATTCCCAGGCAGAGAGGTTGTTTCTGTTACATATAACATGTTAAAATAATTAAAACCATGATTAATAACATTATACTCTTATTATGAAGAAAACATTGTTAAATCTCTAGGAACAATTTTAAGTATTCATATGAATGTTTTACCTATACAATTTTTGATTAAGAGAGGTTAGACAATTCTTTTTACCTTTAAACACTTCTCATTTAACTTATACCATAATATTAAATGGGCTTCGTTATTTTTATTACTTTACTATTTTTATAAGTTAGAATAACAAATATTTTGCAATAATTTGAAATTAAAAGGATACCTTTTACGGTTTGACTTTGAGAAAGCAAAGTGTTAAAAGTTGCTAGGTTTGAATGTTATATATTTTCAAAAGTGAGAAAACTTTTTTTTAAAAATAACCAATGACATGATAAGTTTAAAGTGCAAGAAGCTATTTTGATCAAACAGACTTTCTGTTTTGTATGCTGATTATTCAGGAGAAAATTTTTTATAAACTTTTACTAAAAGTGACTAATGATTTAAGAGGCTTTATTACTTTAACAGAGAGAAAGAACCAAGATTTAGTTTTGCATCAATATATCGTTTGATACTAAGGCTTTTAAAACTTTATAGATAGACCTATTAAATTTTACCCAACTTTGAACACAAAGGTTTCTTTTCTGCAAACTTTCTGCAGTTACTGTATTCATTCAGGTTTCATTCTACATTTTTTATTGTTTCTTAAAAATCTGTAGTTTTATTTTAAGATAAATTTACTTTCCTTTTCCTTAAGAAAAAACATATATTTTATATACCTTACATACTTAACTTACCAAAATGATTTTGAAAAATGTCTCCAAGCAACCTTCTCACAATATACAATTACTATTAAAATTAAACAGGATTTTCAGGGTAAGAATTTAATTTGATTATATGCAAACATAACTTTTCTTCACCTTAAATACTTAGTAGCATGTAGCACCAGAACATTGATAGCTCATAGGGAATAGTTTTCAGAAATATATGCTTTATTTAATTTATTATTTTATCACTACTTCAGTGAGATATGTTATGAAAATTCCAAAATTTTGAATATCCTTAAAATTCACACTGACTGCAATGTTCAGGAACACACTATAATTGTTTAATTTGTTTTAACCATAACTTAGAAAAATAGCTTTTAAAGCCTCTTTTCCTTACTGAAATTTGACAATTAGATTATTAATTGCTCTCATTTTAAAGCTGTTAAAAGATTTAAATTGGGAAATTACTGGATGAAATATGACTCAAATTTCTGGCCTATTAGATAAGAGTTTTAAGCTAAACTTGCATTTCCTTATCTTGTCATACTCAGCTCCCCCATAGCTCCTGCATAAAAAGGGGGTATGGGAGGGGGGGGTGATTAGACAAGGAGCTTAGGAAATTTTTTTTTTCTTTCCCAACATTTTTTGTATTTAGATTTCGAAATGACTTTTTCATCCTGCTTAGCTTCTCTAATTTGGGCTTCAGGAATATTCATTTACATATAATCACTTATTTTACTTTTAGCAATTTGAATAGAATTATTTTAAGGGTTTTTATTTGTTAATTTTATAATAACATCTTGAAGTGCGAAAACATACACTGAGCAAATAGGCAGGCGCAAATAGAGAGTTAGACACAGAAATACATAACTCACTAATGTTACCCATAGTTCTTATCTCTTACCAGATAAGTTTAACTATAAATAAGCATTATATTTAAAGATCTCTTTGAAGGCTATTCCTGATTATTTTAACTGGTACTGTGATCACACAGCTTTGCGCAAGAATTTTGTTCTTTTTAGTTATTACCTTATAACTAAATTGCTCCCAATGCTTTAAAATACAATTTACATCATTTCTTTTACTTTAGAGCTTTGCTTATTTCCCATTTGGACTTTGATAGACATCAGAAATCAACATAAATTGCAGTATATACTCACTGAGGTTATTGAAATTTCAGGGAACACTGGTTTCTCCCATGACTTGCTGCTTTTTTTGGGGTTCCCTGTGTTTGAGGTGGGACGCTCCACACTCCAGTCCTTAGAAATAAGAGAACTCTGGCTGCACTGGACTGGAAGAGTGGACACCCAAACCTGAGGGCCAACGATTTCACCAGGCAGCATTTTCTTTAAAGACTGTGGGGTCCCTCCGGGCTTTTGCCTGGAGTAGGTAAATTTGAGTTAACTCCTAAATAGTCAGAAGAGAAAGCAGGGTTATTAACATCAGTGGAAAGATGGGAGACAGGGGTGACTTAAATTTGCATTCTCTCAAGCTTTGGTGAATAGAAGTTTCCATGGATTCAAACAGAGAAGAATAGTTATCATTACATTGTGAAGCCAGTTCTAAAACATCCACAAACAAAGGCAAACTCAGTTTAGAATTACCAGCACAATAGGGAGTCTAGGTTAAATTCATCCATTTGTAGCAATTTCAAATGTTATTCTTTTGCTGTTTTATAATATAAAGGCATCTATGTAATGATCTTAACTCTTACAGTTTTTGTTATTGTTGTTGTTACATATCCCTCCCCTTTCTGCTTGCTCTTGCTGTGTGTTCCTTTTTTTTGTGTTCTTCTATGTCTGCTTTGTCTCCCCCCCGCTGCGGCGACGCACCGAGTCAACTCACTGCTCAGGCAGCTTGCCCCGCTTGTGGGCGGCTCTGCTTCCATTCCCAGGCAGTTTTTGCTCCGTTCACAGGTGGCTTTTGCTCCGTTCGCAGGCGGCTTTTGCTCCGTTTGCAGGCGACTCACCCTGCCCGTGGCAGCTTTGCCCTCCCCTTGGCGGCTTTTTGTCCAGCCCATGGTGGCTCTGCCCTGCCCACAGCAGCTTTGCCTTCTCAGGCGGTCTGCCCGCTCGAAGAGGTCCCCGGGAACTGAACCTGGGGCCTCCCATGTGGTGTACTTGCGCCCTATCCACTGGGCTACGGCCGGCCCCTTAGTTACAGTTTTTAGTAAATTTTCGCTTGAAAACAAATTGAGCACTTTTGTTTATTAGCTGAGTAGGTTAAACTAGGTTATTCGTAACTGTAATTTTACTAAGTTTTCCTACTTTTCTAACAGTTGAACTAATTCCATGTGGTTTCTTCTGTCCATTAAATCAAATTACAGGTAGAATTGAAACATAAAGACTTATTTTTAGGTTAGCTTTCACTGTTATTCAGTTTGTAACAAGTGAACCCCAAATCTAATTTATGAGCTTTTAGGCATGAGCAAACTGAAAGAATTAAATTAAACACAGATTTAGAAGAGGGAAAAGAATTTTACACACTTACTTAACACGGGGAAAGATCTGACTTTAGAGTAACCTTCCTACAAAGCTCCCAGTGTTCATCCATGGCAGATACCTCATCTGAAAAACTCAGCTCCGTTCCTCCAGGAAAATCCTTGGGCAGCTGCTAGGCACCAGAGCTGGGGGGTTCAGGGATGCCCTGACCCCTATGAGTAATGAATTGAGGCTGCATTTTCTTTAGCTACCTCTCACAAGGGTTCAAATTCTGTGGGCTTTTAACAGCTGAGGCAACACTGCAAACAGCCTAGATTTAGATTTCCCATTCACTCACCTTATCAGGCATGAATGAGATGACAGAGGCTTGGAGTGGCAGGTCAAAACCTGACAAGAGGCCTCTATGTTCATTAATGAATGAAAGATCTTACCTTCCATGTCAAGGGCCACCAGAGGCTTCTCCGGCTTGACAGTTTTCAGAGCAGTCCAGGGAGCCACAACTGGCCCAGGCCCCTGCCATCCCACTCTGGGGCAAAGCCATGGTAGGTCCTGGCAGCAAAGCAGCATGGGGCTAGGGCCCCACTTCTCCACACCTGAAGTAGATTCTTGCTGACAGGGAAGTCAGAATTCCGGGTGGCCCTGAGGTGAAAGGATGCCTTCAGCAGCAGCAATGCAAAGCTAAGCTTATCTCTGGGCTTTTTGCCCCTTCTTGCCTGCCTTCTCTTGGTGGTATGGTTTCAATTGTTTGAAACCACAGAGGCTGTTTTTTAAAAGGGAGTTAATGGAAGTTTGGGGACTCAGGGAAAGTTTTTGTAGCATATTACAGATATCTGAGGCAGACTGGTTAATAAAGTGAGTTTTTAAGAGGATCAGTCCTTCTTTAGAGTTAGGATCTTTTTGTTCTGCCTCTGGGTAATTTCCCTGAGCTTATTGTAATTGACAATTTGGTAGTGAATTTCCTCATCCCTTTTAGGAGACATGAGGTTACAGGGTTTCTGGCCCTCAGATCTGCCTCTTATCTCCTTCTTACTTACTCAGATTTAACTGGAATTCAAGGTCCCGTACAGAGCTTACTTTTGGCCATCTTCTAATTTGTATGGCAGCCATGTGGTGATGTGGCATGGCAGGAAAGGATCAGCTTTTATTTTTTTTAACCCCTTGGTGGGCAAGGATGTCCAGTTTTTGAGAATACACTCAAGTGGAGAGTCTGCTGGTATGCTAGATGTCCTGCCCATAATTTTAGGGAAAAATGAAGAAGAGTTTGTCTGTCGGGCATCCCAGACTCCAGTCAATCTGGCATCCCAGACTACACTGGTGATCAAACTCTTGCCCTGCTCTAAATCTTTGGAACTCTGCAAGAACCCAGGCTGCTTAGGTCCTGGGAGAAGCTTGAATCCCCACTGGTTCTCAGCATCCCAAAAACACGGAGACCCAGCCTCCAAACATGAGTCTCCAAGCTGCCTGAGTTTTGAGGGACATTTGGAGATGGTCCCTGCCACTGAACCAGAGTCCCCAGGCCACTTGTATCTTGGGGGATGTTGGGAGGTGGTAAGACATGGGAGACATCTGGTACTGATACCCCTAAGCTGAACTTCTTCTCTAAAAGGAGGGTGGGCTCCTTCATCAGCTTTTAAATCTACTTTCTCAAGGGTTAAAAATTAAATTGTTGTCCAAATGGCTAGAGATTGGAGGTCAGGGACCTGGCCCATAAGGGAACACAACTCTCCCACAGACCCTTTCCCAACTTGCACTAGATCTTTAAGATAGTCAAGACACAAGTTATACTTAGAGAGATGGGACCCGAAATTGGAAGGGCAGTTAAGGAAGTAGACTAAGAATGATTTCATTACTTCTTGGGGGTTAGGTGAACAGAATTGGGATCATATGGATCTCCTGGACTCCCTTGTTTCTGTTGGACTCCTACTTGACTCAGGGAATATCCCCAACCAGGTTTTAAGAACAGCGTCACCCATTGCCCAGAGCCTCCTTGACCTCCACAGCCTCGGGGCTAGCCCCTACCACCTCTGAGAAGGGAACCAGAAGACTGTTGGGTAAACTGTATTCATGTTCTCTGGGAGCAGGGCCAAAGACCTGTACAGTAATGGAGACAGACATATATATGGACAGACCTCCACCCAACAGACTCACATAGACAGACTTCAGTTAGAAGACAAAAAAAGTTACTAGTCTCATGAGATGGAGGGAGTTACCAGAGATGATTATCTCTCCTGGCTGGTTTACCATAATATGTTATTAGAGATGGTGGTTGATGTCTAGTTTCTAGACTTTGTCATGAAAAAGAATTCAAGGATGAGCCACAAATTAATCAGTCAAGCCAAGAATTTATTAGTAGGTAAATTAAGGAACAGAAAGTATACATTTCAGAGTTAAAGGCAGGCATTTTCTGCCCTGGGGTCCCGTGTTTTATGGAGGTACAAGACTCCAGGTTCTGTGCTGATTAGCAAGGGCTTAGGGTATGGGCACCCATGGGTGTGGGGTGCCCAGGGGTATGGAATGCTGTCCAGTGATAATTGGCTTCTAGCTGCTGCCCAAGATCTCTGCAGGGCAGGTTGACCAGCAGTGATTAGCCTCTGGTCACTGTCCATGAGGCATGGGGTAACCTGAAAACTAGGTGGGTGGGTGGTAGTGATGGCTCTCTCGCCTCTTCCCCCCTTGCTAGCTACCTTCTAAAAAAACAAGCTTTATGTGTGTGTGTGTGTATGTATGTGTTGAAATCTTCAGGGTGTGTTCTTGTGTGTGTGTGTATGTGTTGAAAGCTGCAGGGTGTGTGCTTTTGGGCTGCCTTCCTAACTTCCTCTGTGGCTCAGCAAGCTAATACTGGTAAACAGACCAATGCCTAAGTTTCTCTTACCCGGCTTATTAGGTTTTCTTCCCCCTTCCTCCTTAGGTCCCTATTGTATCCTACCTCAGTATTAGGCTAGCTGCCAGGAAAATCTGAGATGAGAAAGAACAGAGAAACAAAGACAGGAATTTACTATCCAATATGTGTCATTATCAAGAGCAATCTCATTGTGTAGAAGTAGATAAACCAAAATATTAGTGATCTGAAAAATTAGCTAGAACCAAATTATTTATTAACAGGAACTAACTTTGCTAAAATAGATAGTTGGGGAATGGGAGACAAAAGAAAAGCAAAAAGAATAAATGTTGTTCCCCATATGCACAACAGTGTTGAAAAAGATACAACATTAAGTGAGAACATAATGAAAATGTCAGAGGAAATCAGCACTCAAAATGTAGCAAGGCTTTATACTGTTAACCTTGTGGTTCTTTCTCCTATGTCACTACATTGGCACAGGCTTTAGAGGCTCAGCACAAATGCGCATACTGTAGTTCTGTTAGCCTTTTTCTCTCTCTTACATATGCAAATCTAAGCAACAAATGGCTTTCTGAGACATTTAGAATTTCAGCAACTCAGTACTTTACTGTACCTGTCAGGTCCAGATTAACCTACTTAGAAAAAAATATTTATAATAATAACATTTATTTATAAAATATTGAGCACTTTAAATTCATGATATCAATTAATCCTCATGTAGCCATTTGATGTAATTATGAATTCCAAAAATCAATATTGAATCATGCTTGTAAACTGATCTGTTAATCTGGGCATGATTAAGTTATGATTAGGGCATTGACTGGGCTATGTCAGTAGGGCATTGAGCCCCACCCCTTGGTAGGTGGGGGAATCAAATATCAAATGCAAGGCAAAGGACAGAGGGAGCAAATTTGAGAAGCAGTTTTTGAGAAGCAGTTCTGATGTTGGAGAGAAAGCCCTAAGAGAATAGAAGTGGGCCATTGCTCTGATAGTCTACAGCTGACCTTGTGGAGGAACCAGAGGAACTAAGCCTGGAGAGAAATGCAGCACCCCCCCCGGGGGGAGAGGAACCCAAGAAGCCTGAACCCTGGCAAATGTCAGCAGCTGTCTTGCTCCAACACAAAGCAATGGACTTTAGTGAGGGAAGAAACTTATGCTTTATGGCCTGGTAACTGTGGACTTCTACCCCAAATAAATACTCTTTATAAAAACCAACCAATCATTGGTAATTTTGCATTAGCTCCCCTTTGGCTGACTAATACACCTCACAATACTACATATTTTAAAATATGTATTATGATCATTCAGAAAAGGACACTGAAGCATCTGGAGGTTCAAAAGTAGCTGAAACAGCCGGAAAGCAGCAAAACAGGATTCTGTGTTTTTCTTTAAGTGAAAAATTAAGCTAATTCTAAATTTAAATCTTGATTCCAGGCTTTGAAACTTAAGTAAAACTGAGAAAATGAAGGATTCTAGCATATCCGAAGGAAGGCTATAAGAACCTAGTGTTTGACTGGTTGTCCAAGTACCATAATGCCAGAGTTTTATCACTCTTCACTGAAGGTCAATGTATTAATACAGAGGAGATAGTGGTTCATACCACATACTATCCTACCTACACAAACACACACACCTGGATACTCCCTAAAATGAATGCAGGTGCCTCCTGTGCAATGTGGAACGTTACCATGTCAACCCTGAATTAATTTCTGGTCATCTCAACTTGTTGTGCTGCATAAGGTTTAATTTTGATGAGGTGCAATTTATCTCTTATTTTAAGGATCATGGTTTTGGTATTGTATTTAAGAACTTTTTACCTAACCCAAATTCAGAAATATGTTATCCCCTTTTTATTCTCAATGTTTTGTAATTTTCCACTTTAAATATATGTCTAAGATTCATTTTAATTCATTTTGTACAATGAATGAGGTTTAGATTGAGTTTCTTTTTTTATATTTATGGATGTGCAACTGTTCTATTAAAATTTGTTGAAAAGTCTATTCTTTTTCTATTGAATTACCTACATTGCTTAAGCATAGATGTGCAGTTCCACTATTAAACTTTCCAGTCAATGCTTCATTAACTATTTGTCCATTTTTATTAAATACCTCCCATTTGACCACTGTACCTTTATAATGTATCTTGATATCATGTAGTATAAATTCTCCAAATTTTTTTCTGTTTTAAAGTCTGGGGTCTAAGCTAGATCCATTGCATTTCCATATAAATGTTAAAATTAGTTTGTAAATTTATAACGATTTATACCTTTTTTGCATATTGTTTGGGATTGCATTGACTCCGAGATTAACAAATTAAGCTCAAAGTGTAAGAAATAAAGTGCCCTTGGATTTAAAGTGAAATTACATATCGATTTAAGTGTCAGGCACCTAAACAATAAGGTCATTGTCATTTCCAACATGCATCCACTTGAATGGGGCACTTGGAACAAGAATCTCATAAACGGTACATGTGAGGAAGTCTATCACTCTACAAGCTTATTTGCAATAGACTTCAAGATTCTCATGCGTAAATATCTAATTAGAACCAGAGTTGCATTCAATTATAGATTGAGAATCTGGATAAATTAGAATAGCCTGAGAGAAGCATATTACATTGAAAGCTAAGGAGGAGCATTTAATAGTACTTAGTCTATGCAAAGAAAGAGCCATCAAGAAAGCCTTGATCTACTTTTAAAAAAAGTGTCATCATCAGTGATATAAGAAATAGGTTTATGTACAACCAACTCATCCTTATATTTTAGGTGTAATTGGGATGAAGTGAAATCATTTTACTAATGTTATTTCATAAATTTGTCACATAATTTTTCATTATTAGGTGAAAATAAATGAGTAAGGGAAGAAACACAAAATAAGGAAAATGTTTGGAAATGTAAAGGAAATTGCAAATCCATTCTCAGCGTCATAGGCTTCAGAAGGAGTGGAACCACTGGCTGACATTGAGGCTATTCAGAGACTAGCTTCAAGCATCTGGGCTTTCCAAGCTTCTTGCATCCTTTTGAGAAAAAACTGGAATCAGAGCACATTCTTGCTCCTCAACAACAAAGCTCCTCCCAAGACCACAGTTAACTTGAGACAGAAAATCACCAATCTCTCTCTCCCATCTCATTAATAGGTGGCCCCAGCTGTTGAGAGAAGCATACACTGGGAGTCATTGACTCAGTTACTATTTACACACAAAACTGCTGCTGTTGCTGTCAGAGACAATGAAGCACAGAGGCTAAAAATTGAACTTCAGAGGAGAACCTGGATACAACCTCAAATTAGCCACATTGCTTAAATATTCTGGGGAAGATATCCAAATTCTCTGAGATCCTAGTAATGGAATCAACTACTACAACCAAATATGGATTATCTATGCCAGTAATTACAATGGAACTTTAGCTGGTTTATGTCCATGATCAAACAGCTAGTCTATCATAAAGAGTTCTTTCTAACTATAGATCTTAAAATCTGGGCCTCCATAATGAACCCTGTATGTGAGAACATATAGCTATTTAATCAGATTCTGCTGTTTACTCTTCTGATATATTCCAAGTTTCTTGAATAAAGAGGGTTAGAAAAAGCATCTACTGGTCTAATTTTCCTTTTGGTACACCCAATTCAGATGCTAGCTCATTTTACAATAAAATATTAGAACACAAGTAAAATAACACAATTTTGTGAATTTTCAGATGAAAAAAAATACTCCACAAAACATTTGGTAAAATCAAATTGTTCAGAGAAAGTTGATTGCTTATGTAGAGAGGAATGAAATGAATTATTAAAATGAAGATCACTTTGAAATATCTATGATATATTGTGACAATAGTCATGGGTTTTGCAGTTTTTCAGAGAATATTAAAATAGCATACTCAACAGAAGCTTAGAGACAGACATAGGTATGAAGAAAAGAGTAATGCAAACGAAGAGATTGACCCAAGCAGGAAATTGCATAGCACTGTGTCACTCACAACTTAATTTGGCCACCAATCTTTCCTTAAGCATCACCCAAGACCTCTAATCATCTTCAAATCTGGTATTTTCTGAACAAACCTGGTGTTTTACATAAGGGGACTGTGCAATATGAGTATTTTCTGGCTAAGTTATTCCTTTAATGAAATTTAGTTTGGTGGATTTAAATATTTTAAATTTTAAAAATCATATCTTAATGGGTAAAAATGTTTAAATTACAAATTTATGATCCAAAATATTTCTGAATTAGCCTGTGTTACACTTACAAGTTTAGCCAAACAATTGATCAAATCATTCTATACAATATTTTGACAGCTATTTCTGCAGTCTTCAATATTTATGCTAATGACTAGAAAATAAATGTTAAAAAGGACATCTAGTTATCATTAATATTAGAACAAATGATTTTTTAAATTTTTATATTTTCTTATTAGAGAAGTTGTGCGCTTACAAAATAATCCTGGATAATGTGCGGAATTCCCATGCATCACCTCTACGCCAACACCTTACATGTTGTAGAACATTTGTTACAGATCATGAAAGAACATAATCAGACTATTACCACTATTTGTCCATAGCATATATTTGGTAATTTTTCCCATACACCCTCTAATTATTAACACTATGTATTGGCATTGTACATTTGTTATAGTTCATGAAAGAATACTCATATAAGTTCTGTTAACCACAGTTCATCTTCCACCACATGGTTTACTCTAATGCAATCCCCTGCCTTGTATATTCCATCTAAAGTATACACTCAGTGGCTCTCACTTTCATCACACAGTTGTGCAGTTTTCACCCCAGTAAACCTTTGAACATTTTCCTTAGTCCAAAAGAAAAATATCTCATATACCCCATTATATTGACCCTTAGCATTGAATTAGTACTTTCTTTGACATTGATGCAAGAATTTTGCAATATTGCTGTTAACTATAGAACAATTGACTTTGGGTATGGGATTAATACATATTTTCATCATATATTCTACCAATAAAATTATTTGACCTCTTTAAAAATGATAATAAAAGACTTCATGGGATGGTCTTTCTCCTGATCTCTGCTCAAGAAGCTCAAGTCCTCTCATAGCATACAAATAGACACACAATCTTACACCCGAAAGGACAGTTTTCTTTACTAAAAAAAAATCCAAATTCTCTCAGGAATAAATATGATCTTAAACCAAATCAACCCAAACTCTGAATAACTAACTAGTTAGAGATATTTCATTTAGACTAGATGGAAGGCTTTTACCTAATATTCCAGGCGTTTTCATAGCTAGACAGGAAAAAAAAGTTTTGCTACATGTGTGAAAAGCACCTGGAATTGAAACATTAAAGAAAAGTTCCTGGCACTAAAGACTAATATCACTGCCACTCTTTTTTTCCCCCTGGACTTCCCCCTGGCTTCAAGGCAGGAGTAAATCAATCATGAAATTTCTTTGTAAAAGTAATGCAATAATTCTGTGGACAAAAGTCAAGTGCCTGGACACAGAGAAATGCCTGGAGAAATGGGAAACAAGGCACAAGGATGAGAATGGTTTGTGTGATTCATGACATGTGAGGATAAGAAGTAACTGGAACAGCAGTGCCTCCATGATGCAGAAAATAATGAGAAGACAGAATAGTTGCTGATGGTGCAAGATTCCTTTCTATACTTGACAGGTACTTATGACAATATTATAACTATTGGAATTTCAGACATCACATATTTCACTTTTAATGTGTGCTTTAACTAGCATAAAGGATATTCTGTATATGTGGGAATTGTATATGCACTCATATAAAAAGGCACGGTATCTATGAATTCAATTCAGTAAGCATTTATTTAGATCTTATTTTCTGCCAGACATATTTCTAAGAAAAATAGAGAAACAAAAATCATAAAAGAGATATAGTACAAAATATATGACAAATTGTGAAAACACAATTCATATAAAAACCACTAACATACTATTTGAAAGAAGATAAAATTACATATTTAGCAATATACGAACAGGGAAGAAAAAAGAAATGATTTTGGTTTGTTGTTGGTTCTGCAAAAATAATCCTAAATAATAAAATACATGAGGGAGCGTGAGTCATAGGTAAAGCAAGTACAATCCTCTAACAGGAGAGAGAGCATAAACAAACCCAGAGTTGTGAGAGATTGTTACGTAGGATTGGAGAATATGGAGATGCCCAGTGTAGCTGTTAAATTATCCTAGCAAAGGGAAATAAATGAATAAAAAGAAGTAATAGGAAAATACTAACATCAGTTTCTATTATGCCACATACCATGCTCAAATATCAAATATCTTAGCCCACACAGTCTTTAAACATCTTTATGAAACATAACTTTACCTCATTGTATTAGTCTGCCAAAGGGATGCTGAAGCAAAGTACCAGAAATCTGTTGGCTTTTATAAAATGGTATTTTTTGGGGGTAAAAGCTTACTGTTACAAGGCCCTAAAGAATCCAACTCAAGGTTGCTTTCTCACCATATGTCAGTTGCCATGTGTTGAAGCAAGATGGTTGCTGATCTCTGCGAAGGTTCAGCCTTCCCCTCTGGGTTTCCCTTCTCTCAGCTGCAGGCTGGCATAACACTTGTCTCTCAGGGTTTCCTCTCTCTCCTGCCATAGGGCACATTTCTTTCGAACTTTTTATAACAGTTTTAGTTGTTCTGTTCTCTTCCCAATTTCAGTTGCAAACTACCAGGCAAATTACTCATCTCTCCCTGGCGCCCCAGGGTCAAAAATAACAGAGCTCTCTCTTTGCTCGTGTGTCTTCTTGAATGAGTGTCCATTTATATAGGCCCACCAAGGAGGCATGGACTCAGCCTGAGTCATGCCTTACTGATATGGTTGAATCAAAGCCCTAATCTTAATAGGTAATTTAATCAGGGCCCCTGCAACTGAATCAAACATAATGAAAGAGCATCACACCCATAAGAATAGATTCATTTACAAACATGATCTTTCCCTTTTGGGGATTCACAAAAATAATCTCAAACTCTCACATCCATTTTCCTATATAGTTCAAAAACTGAGGCTCACCAAAATTAAGCCAGTTGCCAAGAGCAAAGATCAATATTTGAACCATGACTCCTAGAATGGAAAGCCTATTATCATTGTGTACAACCATACTTTCTTCCAGTGAAGTGGGTTCTAAGATTAGTAAGGTAGATTTGGACCATTTTGGGGAAGATTTCTGATTAATATGTGAGAAAGCTAGATTTTAGTCCAAGGAAAATAGTTTCCATACAAATTTTTGGATAGGAGAGAGACATAATAAATGTTGTGTTTTAGAAATTGTTTCTGGCTTTTTTCAAATTCAAATGGCAACATCAATAACTAGTTGGATCCTTTCAAGTGAGATTGGTAGGTGAATAAAAGTTATTTGATTCTTTGGTTTATATAAATTCAGGGGTCATTTAGCACAATTAGCAAAGAAAGATTAAATAGTTTCTACAATATCTCTCATGATAATTATACTAGGATGCAGGATTGGAAATGAAATTAATATCAATTTATTTACTTTAATTATGAATGTGCCATATGAAACCATTGCTTCTTCATGGCAATTTTCATCTCCACATTTCTCAGGGAATAAATGAGAGGATTTAACATGGGAGCAATCACAGTGTAAAACACAGAAATTTCCTTGTCTTTGTTATCACTACCAGCAGGTAGGGAATAGGTATAGATACAGGGCACAAAAAACAAAACCACAACCATTACGTGTGAGCTGCAAGTTGAGAGAGCTTTCCGTCGCCCTGCAGAGGATCGTGTCCTGAGATTGTACAGTATGTTTATGTAAGAAGCCACCAGGACAAGAAAAACTACAACCAAAACAATCCCTGAATTGACAATAGCTAAGATATTAACGACTTGAATATCTTTGCAGACCAGTTTCAAAAGAGGCTTCATATCACACATGTAGTGATTGATCTGATTTGGGCCACAGAAGGGTAAACTGAGGACCATAAGCAGTAGAGCAATAGAGTGCCAAAAACCCAAGACCCAGGCCAGGAAGATCAGTGTGTTACACCTCTGCCGGTTCATGATGACTGTGTAGTGCAGGGGCTTGACAATGGCAACATAGCGGTCAAAAGCCATGGACACCAAGATGAATATTTCCACACC
>PVKH010016234.1:0-15806 GCA_004027955.1 Chaetophractus vellerosus
AAGTACAACCTTGTCTTTTCTATCACGGAATCAACTGATGCTTTATAAAGTTGATTGGTGTTGTTATAAACAAAACACAATGGTTTCAACCACCTAATGTTCTCTTTTTCCTTAACTTTCAAGAAATCGTATCAGAATTAGCATCCTGTGGTAAAGAAACAATACGTAAAATACAGCAATTCCTTTAGTTTTGCTTCAATATATTTTCTCCTAATTAAAGTAAAAGTAAGTGCAATGCTTCTCAATTAAACATAGTATATATAGTATGATCCCATTTTAATAAACTTAATCTATCTATCCATCTATCTATCCTTCCATCCTTTAACCCATGATTACCCAGAGAGATATGTCTAGAATGAGGTTCACCAATTGTTAACATAGGTCATTTCTAGGTGATGGTATTTATATGCTTTTTTTGCTTTCTTGTTTGTATATTATTTTTTATAATAAACATTTATCATTTTTTTTAAAGATTTATTTATTTTTTATTACATATCTCCCCTTCCCCCCCGCTGCGGCGACGCGCCGAGACTGGTCACTGCGCAGGCGCGGCTTTCCCCGCTTGTGGGCGGCTTCTGCTTCCATTCACGGCCGGCTTTCAGTTCGCGGGTGGCTGGCTGCGCTCCATTCGCGGGCGACCTGCCCTGCCCGTGGCTGCTTTTGCCCTGTCCGTGGTAGTTTTTTGCCCTGCCCACGGCGGCTCTGGCCCGCCCATGGCGGCTTGCCATTCTCAAGGCGGTCTGCCTGCTAGGAGAGATCCCCGGGAACCGAACCTGGGGCCTCCCATGTGGTATGCCGGTGCCCTATCCACTGGGCTATCAAGCCGGCTCCGCATTTATCATTTTTATAAATGAAATAAGGTCATTGTTGTAAAAATGTAACAAAAGGCCAAAATTGAATTTCTCATAGGCCACCATAATATTCAGGAATGTGTGCCAACACCATAGGGGACTTATTTGTATTGAAAGCAGGGTAGGGGACACTTGGTCCTCTTTATGCTGGTTGTCCTGACACAGCCTTCGTTCACATTCACATGGCCCCTTTCTTTGGCCTAGTGGCTTTCACCTCTTCTTTCAAATCACATTGAGGGCACACAAATCTCAGTGAGGCTGACTGTGGTATCTCTGTCTAAATAAGGCAAGGAAAGATTATTCCCTCCCTGGTATCTTGGCAGCTCCCTGGGGTTCTACTCCAGAAGCAGGAGACGAGTCCTTGTCTGCCTACAGAGAACCCCAGGTAAACTCTGAAAGAGTTGTGTATTTAACCAGAGGCTTTAATGAGAGACTCAAGTCCCTTCTTGGTCCCAGCCCTTAACACAAGTAAAGAAACCCCAAACTTCTCATAATCGCATCCTTCTGTCTACATCCCAGCCCCAATTCTTGTGGGTATTTATAGGTAAAAGGAAGCCACACTGTTTCTTGAAGCAGGTCTCAGTAAACTTACCATCTGAGGCCCCTGACCGATGCTCCTTCCCTCCTGCGGCTCACCTCTGAGGCACCTAACATAATCTACTTAACACTGCTTAGGAATTTGTATTCCATAGCCAGGAAAGCTTTCAGTTCTGTCGTATCCCTCCTCTGAGGCTATCTGCTTGCTTGCAGGGGAGCAAGGGAAAATGAAAAATACCAAAAGCAAGGTGGAAGGAAACCCATTGGTTAAGAACTAGAAAGTATTTTACCATTATAGCATTGAATTCAAGAGCTCTGTGATCTCAACTTAGAAAGACAGTGCACTGGCCAGATTATAGACTATTAATTTTGCTTTTGGAAAGGAGATACTGACGGTTGATGATGAAGAGTTTGAGAGTGCAAGTGATTTGCTGGAAGAGTGTGTTCGTTTACCTCCCAAACAAAAGGAAGCATATTTTGTCTTGCTCTCCAATGTGCCAAGTGCTCTGCAGATCAAGAGAATGCTGGGAAGTGTCTGAAATATCAGAGTGAGGAGAAAGCAGGATATTAAAGCAGGCCAACAAGAAGACTTATGGCTGATAGGACACTACAGCCTGATAAATTCTCTTTCAGAGAGAGGGCTAATGGAGGAAGAGCAAAGTATCAACAACACAGCAAAATGAAAGAGGAAATGTGTTAAAAAGAGGAGGGACTCAAAAAGGCAATTACATCTCTGAACTTACCTTGAGGCTTCCTTTGGAACCAACAAGCATACACAATGCACAATAAAGCAAGTAACTTCTAGGTCTTTCCTGAGACTTAAAGGTATACATGCATGGTGCATGCAGGATGACTCATGCAATGTGTATAAAGTTTTGAAAACACCTTGCTTTCTATTGGTACATTAATCATGGGGCCATTTAAATAAAGGGAACATCTGCTTATATTCAAGACTATTCAGAATTGTCTGTGGAGAGCTTATATGTCCCAGATGACACATCGTGAGCTTAACTATTAGGGACATTTTCTGTATTCCTACAGGGAATTACCACAGCATATTGTATTTCCCAAACAAGTTGTGTTGTTTTAATTGTTGTTTTTAATTCAGCTAAAATAGGAAAGTTTGCTTTAAAAAAAAACAAACCACAAGTAGACAACACTTAAAAAATATATAGAAATCTAAAAATGTTAGAGATGAGTATTTTCCCAAAGCTCATTTTATATATTTGAAACAAAAATCTTTGCTCAATTACACTTGAGTATTTTATTAAATTGTATTTACTTATACTCTACCTCATTCAGAAAGAATCTGAGGCATGTGGTATACACAGTATAATTAGTTGTGACATAAACATTTGCAAACCTCCACAATATAAGTCTTATTTCTTTCCTTGATATTCCTAACCAGAGGGTCAAGTTACTAAACTTGCTAACTCCTAATAATTGAAATGAAGGGCTTCTATTTTCAGAAGAATATATCTTACCACTGATTTTAGGTGTTTTCTGAACATCAGTACCAAATGGTTAGCTGCTAAATTAAGTATGAAGAATGAAATCAGTTACAGCTTTCTTAAAGTATTGAATGTTCAAAGAAGTACTATTGTGTGGCAACTGCCTCCCCATCATTTCTGATCCTTTTCTTCCCAGGACTGCCTGTGCGTTCATGAATGGTACACTGATAACCTAGTGGACACTTTAGTTTGTGATAAGCCCTTAATCTCTCAGTAATTTCTAGGTCAAAGAATCTTATTATGTTGCTTAGGACAGTGTCATTTTAAGAACTTTACAAGGCATGAAATGTTAACTTTTTTTAAAAAAAACCTTAATCTGGAAGAAGGAGCTCATATATTTTACTTATCAAATTATCACCAGCATTTTTGGCTTCTTTTAAGCACAATCTCTAAAGGAGGCTCTTTTCTTTCACAAAATTGCAATACCGTTACATGCGTTATGCGATCTTCCATGCCAAAGATTAGGAGATACATTAATAGAAACATGCTTCATACAATGATCTTAGGAAATTTTAGAAAATTTTATGCCCAAAGGAAATACACTGGACAGATTATAAAATTGTGGTTTAATAGTTACATTATTGCTATGAAAATATTCTGGTTTTATGAAAACTCCAACAAGGATACGGTCTTTGGAATTTATCTCGACAACTAAAAAGATTAGTACCTTGTTAATAAGTATGAACATTACCATATGGAGCAGAGAACACAAATCTACCTTAGACTCCTCTTAAATGCATTTAATTCTTAAGTTAGACCTGGGTATTAAAAATAAGGAACTCCCTCTGTTACCATTCTGAGACTGAACAGGTAATGCAAACAGTCTTTTCTAGTTCCCAGCCTATGCTATAGAATTCCAATATTTCTTAATCAACCATAAATTGTTCACTGGTTTCATATGCTACATAAGAATGAGAGTATATTTCTTGGTATACAACTGTCCAATCTCCTGAACACAGTTCCTAATCAAATCCTTGTGTTCTGCTCTTAGATGCACTTTACACATCTGGGTGCCAACAGTCTTCCCAAAGTTCAAGTCTGAGGTCAAAGGCCTCTGTTTAAACCACAGGGATTGGGGGCCTGGCAAGATTTGGGGGATGAACAGAATAAGCCTCAGGCACTTCAGGAGTTGGGGCCGCCTTCCTGGCCCTGTGAAATTCGTGATACATTTGATACTATAGGGAGCTTTTTAAAGAATGAACAAGGTAAGGTCCCCTATATACATCAGCTGCTGAGAATTTGCCATGATTCTTGACTGAAAAGGAAAACATGGATCCACAAGTGTGTACGACTAATAGTAAAATTGGTTTTCCCAGGGGCTGGACAAAGGAGCACTGTAATTGAGAACATTTCAGGGGTGTTTAAGATGAGCATTCTATGCTGGAAAGCATTAAGCAAGGGGTTTTACAGTATGTGAAACCGAGCATGGTTTTTCTTTATGCTCCTTCATGGAGAAAGAAGCTGTTACATCATTCTCCCTGGGGACAGATCACCCATTTGGGCAAAAAGAACCACACCACGAATGAGCAGCAAGAAGGGCTTCATCAACCCAGATGTCTTTTTTGAGCTAGTAAAGAGGAGGAAATACGTTTTTTCAATAAAAGTGTGCTTTGAGACATAATCTTTCAGAGGGTCATTTCTTACTTGTAACTTCTACAGCTTTAGAGCACTGACTTCTCACACTGTGAAAGGAATTACCAAATGGACACTTGGTTCTCAAGGAGATATGGGGCGCTGACCTTGAAATAAAACAGGTGGACGGCGCACCCTTTCCAGCCCGTGGGCAAGGCAGACTTGGTAACGCTCTGGGAGCCACACTGCAGGCAGGTGTGAGCCAACTTCCCAACAGGGAAGTTCCGCATCAGAGACCCAGGCATCACACCTGCAACTAATTGACCTCCTTTTTTGGCAAATTCAATAACTAGGCCAAAGATCAAATAGGCTTTAGAGACTGTACAAGCACTTTCGTTTCTAAGTGCCACCAACCCCAGGGCAGGAAGAGGGGAAGCTGGGAAGTGGTCCAGACCAAGTGCCGCCCCACTGTCCTGCACCTGCAGCAGGAACTCCCTCAACAGTTTTCAAAAGGCCAAAAATCAAACGTCTCTGAATTCTGATGAGTCCTTTCAGGATAGCGGTTTATATTTTTCTGCACTCTGTACTAGAACCAGCTAGTTTTAAAAGTATGCAGGTTCACAAACAAAAAAATAATATTTTCAACAAATACTGCATATCCTGGAGAAGATAGTAGGCAAAATATGAAAATTATTTTATTTGGAAGATGGGTTATTTTTAAATAATTCGGGTTTTTTTCACTTTTTAAATTTGATATTTTTTTTTACATTGTATGAATACAGCTAATGTGTTTGATAAAATCATATTTGTTTTTTTTTCAACCAACATTTCCTGTATACCCCCTTTGAAACTGTACACAAATGATACATAAGAAGACCTTGTCCACAAGGAACTCATAGTTTGATAGATTCATAGACAGTTTTTAAAAATGTTATAATTACATAACTGCCAAAGGGAAACACAGGACCCTCTGTGAACACAGACGGAGGTTGGGGTGGGAAGAAGCAGCATCTGTGTGGCTGGTTAGTTGGTTCTGGAGCCTGTGAAGACTCTCAGCTCAGGGTGGTCCCTCCCAATCCGTGTCATGGTTAATAAAGCACATGAAGGGGACTGAGTGAGCGCAGAAAACTGGAGCAAATGGGTGGAGCACTGAGTCCAGGGGGAAAGCTATTAGAGATAAGGCTGCAGAGTTAAGTAGAAGCCAGACACCAAGAGCTGCATGTGTCATGCAAAAGAGGTTAAGTTTACCCTGAAGGAAAGGAGAAGCATTTGGAGTCCTTTAAGTTAGGGTGTCATTAGCAGCTTTGTGTTTTAGAAACACTTTCTAGCTACAGGATTCTTCTAGCAAAGGATAATTTGGAGGATGAGAAACTAAAGTCAGGAAGAACAGGCATGAGACTGAGGCCATAACTTCGTGAAAGATGATGTGGATCTTAACTGGGGGTGAAGGTAGGAAAATGGGGACTAAATTCGAGACAGTCAATAGGTAGAACTAACTGGTTCAGTGATACTGAATGTTGGAGAGAGGAAAGCGTCAAGGTTATCCCAGGTTTTTGGCTTGGTTGTTCTGGGGAGTTTAAAAATCATTGCTCTAAAAAGGACTTGCATAGACATTTCTTCAAAGAAGATTACAAATGGCCAATAGCACATGAAAAGACGCTCGACATCATTAACTATTAGGGAAATGGAAATCAAGATTACAAGGACATTTTACATCCACAAGAATGGCTATTATTTTTTTTTTAAAGTAAAATAAGTGTTGGAGAGGATGTGGAGAAATAGTAACACTAATTCACTGTTGGTAAGAATGTAAAATGGTGCAGCCACTGTAGAAAATAGTCTGATGGTTCCTCAGAAAGTTAAGTATAGAATTACCATATGACCTGACAATCCTACTTCCAGATATATACCCAAAAGAATTGAAAGCAGGGACTCAAACAGATATTTGCACACTGACATTCACTGTGGCATTATTTACAATAGCAAAAAGGTGGAAGCAACCCAAGTGTCCATGAATAGCAGAATGGATAAACAAAATGTGGTATAAACATACAATGAAATATTATTCAGTCATAAAAATAAATGAAGTTCTGATACATGCTGCAACACGGATCAACCTTGAAGACATCAAATCAAGTGAAATAAGCCAGACAAAGGACATTTTGTGATTTTACTGATATGAAATAATTGGAATAAGCAAATTAATAGAGTCAGAAATTAGAATGCAGGTTACCAGGGGCTGGGGTGGGATGGGGGTCGGGAGTCGAGGGTTAATGTTGAAATGGTACAGAATTTCTGTCTGAGGTGATGGAAAAGCTTTGGTAATAGATGGTGGTGATAGTAGGACAACATTGCAAATGTAATTAACACCACTGAATTGTATACTTGAAATGGTTAAAATGGGAAATTTTAGGTTGTATATATATGTTACTAGGATAAGAATTTTTTTTAAAAACCATAGGATTGTCCAACACAGTGAACCCTAATGTAAGCTATAGACTATAGCTAATAATATAATTATAATCATATTCTTTCATCAGTTATAACAACCGTACCACACTATTGCAAAATGTTAACAGGGAAACGGGGGGAGGGGAGTCATGAGAACTCTGTACTTTCTGCATGATATTTCTGTAAGCCTACAGGTGCTCTAACAGAATTTTTTTTAAAAAGTAAAAAGCCAAGAAAAAAAAAGAACTGCCCTAAATTACATATTCTCATGGGAAGAGATATCGTAATTCATCTGCTCATTTTAAAAATAAACAGGTATTGAGTGTGCCAGGCCCTGTAGGCCCTGGAGATTCAGCACTGAACAAAGGAGGAAACATCCCTGCCTTCTTGGAGGTTACATTCCAGTGGGGGGAGGACAATAGATTGGAAGGTGTCAAATGATGATAACTGCTAAGAAGTTATACAGTAAAGGGGGATAGAGAAGGAAGCTTGTGGTGCTACTTACGAAGGCTGGCCAGAAAAGATGTCTCTGATAAGGTCACACTTAAGCAGAGACTTGCAGAAAGTGGGAAAGGGAAGGGTGAGAGGTTTGCAGTCAGGGGGAACTGCCAGCACAAGGGCTTCCAGGCCAGCACGCTGTGGTTTGGAAGAGTCCTTTCCCAACACAGAGCCTGCCATCGCCCGAATGCAGTCTGTCTTACTCAGGAGTGTGAGGCTCCCGTGACAAGCCCACTGAGGCGCTGCCCCACCCCCACACAAAGGCCGCAGAGCGCCCTGAGAGAAATACCGGAGACCACACAGAGCGAGAAATCTTCTACCTGATGGACGGGAAAGGGCAGGGTTTGGGGAAGCTGACCCTACACCCTCCTGGTTTTCCTCCTACTTCCCTGGCCATTTTCTCAGGTTCTTAGCATCAGGGAGCAGACAATGAAAGAGACTTTACATTTACTCCTGCAGGAAACTGTGGGATGGAAAAGGCGGGAATCAAAGGTGAGCTGAGGACGAGGGAAGAGGGGCCTCCCAGGGCCTTGCCAATAGCCCCTCTCAGCATTCCAGAGGCGAAGGGAGAGCCAGCGGGGCACTGCCCAGCCAGGAGCCTCTCTGAGCACACACCCCGCTCCCGGGCAAGGCCACCTTCAGTTACCAGAGGAGCAAAGAAGAAACTTTAAAGGGCTGGAAAGAACATGCAAGAGGGACCACCTGGTGGTCTCTAAGTCTGGGGGATAGATGCGGTCGCTCAAGGGAGGACATAAATAGGAAAAAAGGGCCACCGGCAGGAGCCAGGAAACAGCAATGATGAAAAGGTGAATACGGCTGAGGAGCTTGTTAGGTGGGCTTAGCAAGCACCAGAGAAGCAGGTGGGAAAAAACCAAGAGGGTGCAGGGGCAGAGAGAGATTTAATAAATAAGTGGTCGGCAGGAGAAACCCCCCGAGAGAGCAAAGCAGACGAGGCCGGCACATGCGCACTGTGTTCAGATGCAAGTTTGGAAGGGGTAGGAGTGGAGTGAGTGACGGGTGGTGAAGAGACTCCCCTTTCAAGAAACTGTGCAGGAAAGAAATAGAATTGGACATCCATAAGGCAGGGGTTTTGAGTTTTTGTTTGTACATTTGTTCTGATGTGGCAAATGTAAGAATGTCTAAATGTTGAGGGATAGAACCAGTAAGGAGAGAGAGACTGCAAACAGGAGAGAAGGAGAGGCCAGGCCAGGCTGGGATCAGAGCACTGAGGGCAGGGAAGGGGCTGGGGCTGGGATGGGTGCACTGATACAGAGGGCAAGAGATTATGATATTGAATGATAGCTTATTTTTAATATTTTTGTCTCATTTCTTTTCCCCCACGTGCCAGCCAGCAGAGCTGGCTTTCTACACTCACTGTCCTCAGTGGAAAAACTCAGTTTTCCACTTCAAAATAGAGCTTTTGTGGCTGGCTAAGATAAATCTGGAGACCAAGTGCTTTGATTTGTCAGTAGCCAGGGCTTTTGGGTAGAAAAATCATGGGCTGGAAGATGATGCAAGCCAGACCCAGAACAGTAGGGCATAAGGTCTATAAAATTAGCCACAATGTGGAGAATGAAGGAGGATATGGTATAAAAGTAAGTGTTCCCAACCTACTGGAAAGAGGTAAAAATCCTTCCTTAGTTCAGGGGAAAACTTGGCAAGGATTAGGAGAGAGACCAGGAACTAGGCCTGCTCCATGCCCCACTCCTCAAGGTCAAAACCAGTGAGGGATGGAGACAGGACGGAAATAACCAGTTAGGCTTAGGGAGCTGAAATTAGTGGGGGTTTGCTTCCTGCAGTTACCTCACAGACTGCCTCAGTCCCTTGGAGCAGCCATGTTTTGTCGGGAGGGCCTGAAAGAGCTCTCCTCCCACCCCGTAATCTTCCTGGCCTCCAGTGGGGCAAGGAAAAGCAATGTGAAAAAAAATTCCTATAACAGAATAGGCTAGGTTATGCTGCATGAACAAACAGCCCTGAAGTTTAAGAAACTTAAAGTTTTATTTTTTGCTCACACTACATGTCCATCACTGGTTGGCAGGGAGGTCAAGTAATCTTTGACACTCAGGGACTTATGGAGGTGAAGTAAGAGCCGTCTTGAATGTTGCTAGTTGCTCCAGCAGAGGAAAGAGGACTGCGGAGGATTTTGCCCAGGCAATTATTTAGGTTGACTCGACTTATTTATGCTAATGGGCCAAATGCATCACATGGCCCCAGCCACCCATGAGGGGCCCAGGAAGTGGAATCCACAGCTCTCTGGTGAACAGCAGTGATGATGACCACAGTTTCCATGGTTAAGGGGAGTCAGCATGCCAGGCAGAGCTTGGGCAGCTCAGAGAAGGGACAACTTCAGGCCAGGACCTAGACTAGTACACAGCTGAGTCTCGGGGTGGGCAACATCACTGAGAGCCCAGGTGGAACCAAGGCTGTGGGGTGGGGATGGGAGTCAGGAGGGGAGTCACAGATTACCCCAGCTACAGACCCTGCAGCAAAGGGTGCAGCAAGTGCAGAGGTTCGTGTCTGAGGCCTCGGTGGGGTGGGGTGGCATAGCAACAGTCAGTAAAGAACAAAGGACAGGGAGCTGAGATGGCGCAAGAGGTTGAGTGCCTCTCTCTCAGTTTGGAAGGTCCAGGATTGGTTCCTGGTGCCGCCTAAAGAGAAGACAAGCAGACACAGACGAACACAGAGAGAGCAGACAGCAAGCACAAAAACAACAGGGGTGGGGGAGAAATAAATAAATACAAATAAAAATCTTTAAACAAAATTTTTTTTTAAAAAAAGAACAAAGGACCACACATGGATGGGAGCATCTCCCCTAGCCAGGAAGCCATGAAAGCCACTGAGAGGTAGACTGAATTCACTAAGAAAATTCACAATCAACCACATTTAAAACTATAGGTGACTGAGTTGTCTTGAAGCAGCAAAATTGGCATTTGCCATCATCAGAGGGAAAGGGGAGTCTGTGAGGAAGTTTGAATTCAGTGACAAAGTAATAAATAAAAAGTGTTGTACTACTGCCTAAGGAGTCGTGAGTGGGACTTTTCAGCGATGACAAATGTGTGTGGTGGGGATGCGAGTGGGATGCCGATGACTGGCATCAAGACCAGGAAGCTCACAGGTAAAGACCTCTACTTCCTCTTGAATGAAGAGGACCCTGCTCTGAACGACCAGGCACCTGAAAACTTGATGGTGGCCTGAGAGCTGGGCAGCCCTGCGTGATGTTCAGACCAGGGAGCACTAACAGTAGTGGCACCCAGCTCCACCAAGGGCTAGGGAGAGGGGAGAGCGGAGTGCAGCACAAGCTCTTCCCCAGGCAAGATACCTCTGGTTTGGTGATGGCCGTGCACTCCTGGGGAGGAATCAAGGAATGGCCCCTGCCTCAGAGACCGGGCAGGAGGAGGCAGCAAAGAGCCCCTTCACATTGCGTTGACATCTGCAGAGAAATCACAATGGTTGGCTGCATGGATCTGACATTGATGAGGGAAAAGAAAACATGTTGGAACCAGACCTGGAGTTCAAATCCTCACTCTTCCAACTACCCCCCAAATTACTCAACTTCTCTGAGTCAGTTCCCCATCCATAAAACGGGGAAAAGTGTAGATTCCTTAAACCTTTGAATAAAGATCAAATGAGATAATTCAAAGAAAGTTTCTGGCATGTAGGACACATTTGTAAAATATGAGTTCCCACCCCCATTTTTGTCTGCTGGTAACCCATCTGATGATTCAGGGAATTTACACCCTGTCTTCATGATATGAACTATTCTTTAGCAATCACAGTAAATTGCATCATTTGGAAAATCAAACTGAGAGGCATGTTGAACATGTCAGAAGTATAAATGTCATGTACACAAATAATGATCTTTAGCTTTGATCTGCCAGTCCTGTTCTATTGCATTACATGGCAACATAAGTGAGTAAAAAATTGAAAAGGAATTTTCTTAAAGTTCTAATCACTAGTTCCAACCTAAGGACAACAAAATATAATTGAGTGGCCAGTGGTCATCTGTGGGTTTGGAACTTTTTTGTTTTTAGTTGTTTTTGGGCGATAGTATATATTCCTGCCTTGGGTATTAGGTACTGTGTGAGACTGAGAAACAGAGAAAATACTGATTCATTAAAGGTAGTAGTCTGCCCATCTGTTGCTGCATAACAAACCTGCAACACTTTGTAGTGTAAACAATGCTCCAGTTTTCTCTCTCAGGGTTCTGGGGTTGATGGGCTCACACGGGCAGTTCTCACCTGGGTGTCTCAGGCAGTTGCAGTGACATGGCTGGCTGGGGCTGGAGGCACCTGCAGGCTGAGGGCCTGGGTGGGGATGGCTGGAGCAGCTGGGGACTGGGTAAGCATCTCTTCCTTGAGAAGCCTTCTCCTTTGTCAGAGAAAATGGTAGGATTATATATTTTTTTAGGCTTAAGGAATCATTTCCCTGGAGGTAATATTAGGTGATGGGGGATAAACCTAACACTTAGTTAGGGTGCAGGGCAGAGATAGGGCACGGGCCTGAAGGTCCAAGGGAGGCGGTATAGCCTAGTGGCTAAGAACATGGGCTTCAGTGCTGGAGGCTGGTCTGCTAATTAACTGTGTGTCACTGGGGCAGATTCTTATCTTCTCTGAGTTTCAATTTCCTATCTCTAAAATGGAGCTAGTAATATTTACCTTACAGGGCATTTGTGAAGATTGAATGAGATGGTAAACTGTTTGTTTAGATAGTGCTTCATTGTCCAATGGTTGGAAAGAGGAAGTTTTTCAGGAGCTGAGCCTATGTGCAGTCCAATAAATGAGAAATCCCAGTGCTGAGAAATTCTGGTGGTACCAGAATCTCTGGTGATGGCTAGAATAAAAATTTTACTATTTTAATCCCAATGGTGAAAATGCACTTTCAGTGAACAAGCTTGCATTTGGATACTTGTTTCTACCTGCATCAATGTCCTTGTGAGGTGTCCCCAAAAAACATGGTCACCACTTATCCTGGTGCCTTGTAAATGGGGTTGTTTTATTGTTTTTATTACAGTAGTTGAAGCATCTCTTCATTTTGCATGTTTGGCTCTGGGGAAAGGAGAAACAACTCAAATCACAGCATGCTCCAAGTGGCGTGTGCTGGGAATGCCCACTGCCGGTCCTTTGTATATGGCACCTCTCCCATAAAGTGTCAGAACTCTCTGTGACTGCTAAATGCATGCTTTCTACATGTGTTAAAAAATCAGACATGCCAGGCACAGCTCGGATTTCATCCCACTGCATCACCTTATGTGTCAGCCCTCAGGAAGAGAGCAACAACCTCAGCACAGATTAAGTTGCTTTAAAGAAGAATTACAGCTCAAGGCGCCTGGCTTGGGAAATGTTCTTAGGATTTAAGGGCATCAGAGAAGACCTCATGCTTGAGCACTTCAAGAAATACAGAAATTGACAAGCTTTTCGCCCTTTTAAGCAAAAACCTTTGTGGGGCTTTAAAACTCAACATCAAGCACTGGTTAAAAACTGAATGGGCAGCAACAACTTATATCTCCATCAGTGGCAATGCTGGGGACCAGCCCTCCACAAAAGTGACAGGAAAGCATCCAGAACTAAATTAAGTCCCCAGGCAGATTTAGCAAATTATTATGCCTCAACAGGGGGTAGAGCTGAATCTATCTGCTTTTGGCCCACTTTCAAAGATGAGCTCTTCCCACTACAAATAGATGACAGAAAATGCAGGCCAGGGGTGGAGAGAGTTTCACTAGGTAATTTTAGCCATTGACACAGAGACATTTTTGCAGCTCAACAAGATCAAGGCTAAACTTGGAGTGGACAGAGTTCCCTAGCATCTTCTCTGGTCAAATATGCAGCTTGGAGAACAGTCAGGAAAGAAATAAGCCCAGAGAATCCACCCCCCCCTTCAGCTAGACCACACCGGCTCGGCCATGCTCTTCATAAGAGAGGTCTGTTTGTTTCTTTTTCCTCTAAGAGAAAGGGCACTTTTAAAAGAACTAGTGAAAATCCTTGGCCAAATTTGGATTACGAAATCCCGAAGTAAAATCATCCAAAAGTTTAAGTGAAAATAGACAATCAGAAATTAGATGAAGTGACTATATAGGATCACTTAACAAAAGTATTTCTTCACTGCAATGTCATGCAGTGACAGATACAGGCCATTGTATATTTTGTCATAACTTACAAAATTGTGGGGGACAAAGTGTAAACTATAATGTAAACTGTAGTCCATGGTTAGTAGCAATGCTTCAATATGGGTTCATCAATTGTAACAAATATAGCACACTCATGAAGGATGTCGTTAATGTGGGAAAGTGTGGGAGGAGAGGGAGTGGGGCAAATTGGAATCCCTTATATTTTTAATGTAACAGTTATATAATCTAAATCTTTAAAAATAAAAAATATATATTAAAAAACATGGATGAAACTTGAAGACAACATGTTGAGTGAAAGAAGCCAGACATAAAAGGACAAATATTGTATGCTCTCACTAATAGGAAATAATTAGAATAGGTACACTCATAGAGTCAGAATATAGGTTACCAGGGGCAGAGTAGAGGTAGGGAATGAGGAGTTAATGCTTAAATTGTACAGAGTTTCTATTTAGGTTGATCATAGAGTTTTGGTAGTAGATGGTGGTGATGGCAGCACAACATTGTGAATGTGATTAACAGCACTGAATTATATACATCAATGTGGTTAAAAGGGGGAAATTTTAGGTTTTTTAAATATATTACTAAAGCAAAAAAAATTTTTTTTAAACAGAACTGAACAACACAAACAGTGAAGCCTGTTGTGAATGATGGACTGTAGTTAATAGTACAATTATAAAAATGTTCTTTCACAAATTGTGACAAATGTACCACTCTAATGTAAGATGTTAATAATAGGGTGGTAAATGGGAACTATATTTTATGCAAGATTTTTCCTACAACTTCTCTAATTAAAAAAACAGTAAAAGAAAAAAAAAGTATTTCTTGATACCCTATGAGTTCAGTGTGATTTGTAATTCGAATTTGTTAGAACCATATACAGATGAAAATGGATTACCCAAGGTATTTGACCAAATGATGTGACCACTAAAGGACTAAGCAAAATGTAGGCAGCATTAAAAGAGGTATAGAATATAAAAAAGGAAAGGTGATACTGTTGATCTCTCTGTGCTGTGGGTTCCAAACATCACCTTTTAAGAGGGGTAGTGATAACTGGGAACATGCTCAAAAGAGAGAAAGCAGCATGGTAGGGAGGCTCAAAACCCTGTCACACAAATCCTGTTCAAAAACTGAGACTGCTTTGGGTAAAGAAAAGAAATCTCAAGGGGCAAGGGACATCCTTTTTTTTTTTATGTGAAAGGTGTGCGGGTTTTTACTTATTTGCATGGAAGTTCTAGGACCAGTACTAGGTAGAAGCTGTAGGAAGTCATTCAATATGGAATGGGGTGCCTCTGGTGGTAGAGTCCCCTGTCATGGTATACAGCATTCACAGTGCTATGGTAGAGGGATTTCAGCACTGGATGAAACTGGATTAGGGTGACATGGGTTGAGAGCAGGGTGGTGCAATGTTTACATTAAGAGCTCAGCTCTAGAATCAGACAGATGTGGGGGCCTCTCCCATTTATTTTATATGACTCTGATCTCTCTACTTAACTTCTCTAAGCTCCAGTTGCTTCATCAGGAAATGGAGATAACAGTGCTTGCATCAAAAGGTTGTTTTGAGAATTAGATGCATTAATGCATGTAGAGAGCTTCACAGAATGCTTGGCACATGACAAGTGCTTAATAAATGACAGCTGTTATTGCAGTTTATAGTGAGTATTAAGGTTTTTATTGCCCTGGTAGTCAAATGCAAACCTTCCAAATTCTCTAGATTCAACATACTAAATCTACAACATGTTTCCAACCACAAGGTGGCAGACAGATTGGCAGCCAAATTCATCCTCTGGAATCTAGGTGAGAAACATCTCATCTTCAGATAAGAAACCGTAAGAAAACAGTAAAAAGAGAAATGACCCCAGACACATGCTTACAGTAAAAAACAAAATCAGGGTGGGACCAGTGACATCAGACTATGGATTTACAGGGAGTTTACTGTACTTTAACTTTTATGTAATTCTTGTTTTTATTTGGCTTTTGTATGAGTAAAATATCTGTTAAATAAATAGAGGTTTTCCCGAAAATGATGCTTAGGATGACTTTATACAGTGATAGGGAGACGAGGGGGAAAAGATGGTTAGAGAAGAGAAGTATGTGTTTACGGTCCTGCCAGGAAGATGCTGGACATAAATATAACAACACCCTGCCCAATCATCTGCAACCACCTCAGCTCCAGGTAGCATCTACCTGCATGAAGATATAAGCCACAAGCACCAGCACCTGAGGGTGACTTCTTGCTTATTCTTCCCCCTCCGTCTTCAAGCT